>VSMD01129686.1:0-40637 GCA_008750895.1 Mirza zaza
AAGGCTGTGGAAACAGCCCAAGTGCCCATCCATCCAAGAATGGATTAATAAAATGTGGTATATGTATACCATGGAGTACTATTCAGCTCTAAGAAACAACGGTGATATAGCACATCTTATATTTTCCTGGTTAGAGCTGGAACCCATACTACTAAGTGAAGTATCCCAAGAATGGAAAAACAAGCACCACGTATATTCACCAGCAAACTGGTATTAACTGAGCAGCACCTAAGTGGACACATAGGTACTATAGTAATAGGGTATTGGGCAGGGGGGAGGGGAGAGGGGGTGGGTATATACATACATAATGAGTGAGATGTGCACCATCGGGGGATGGTCATGCTGGAAACTCAGACTTGTCGGGGGAGGGGGGGAAGGGGCATTTATTGAAACCTTAAAATCTGTACCCCCATAATATGCTGAAATTTAAAAAAAAAGAATAATTAAAATAAATAAATAATTAAGACATTAAAAAAAAAGACTTTGGAAATGTTTGGAGAAATAAAAATTATACATGTGAAAAAAAACAAAGATACAAATAATAGAGATAGTCTCATATAAGACTAATTTGATGTCCAGAAAGAGGCCATAGAGAGCAGTAAAGAGGCATTATTTGAAAAATAATGGCTGAGCATATTCCAGAATTGACAAAGAGATGTTAATATTTGCACCCGGGAAGCCCAATAATTCCCAAGGAAGATACACTGAACAAAAAATGAATAAAGCAAAAAACCCATACCTAGACATAAAATAATAAAAAATTACTATTCAATATCTATATGGAATTAAACAGTAGTTAATTGATTAGAAAACAGTAGTTCATAAATTTTAATTAAAAATGTATATTCTGTAGACATATCTTTGGGTAAATCAGTTACTGGCTGTATTATAATTGTGTCAAATATATGAGAGACGAGTATATTTTGTAACCACATCTTGCTTCTTGAACCAACAAGAAACCCAATAGTTAAAACTCTCAAGGTCAGGTATAATAGTTGTAACCTGTTTTCCCATTGTGTAGGGAGGAGGGAATAACTATTAGTGCTAATTTTTTCCATTTTTGCTGAAAGTGTTTTCAACTCACTTTCATTTGCACATTATCAGTTAAAAGAAAGGTTGAAAAGAGAGTAAAAACTATTTAGAGAACAATATGCAAGTGGATGGTAGAAAATAGAATTCTAGATGATCATTGTTTTATATTCAGAACATGCATATGTATCACTGAAAGCTTGTCTCTGTGGGATTCAATGAGTATTCAGGTTGCTTGAATGGCATTGTAGCCTTGTTTTATTTTTTTAAGGATATTTCTATAATTGCCATTTTTTGAATATTCACAAAAGTAGACAGGTTATCTACTAAACAAATCACTGTATCTGTTAGCATACCTAATGAGACCAATTAAAGAGAACATTGTGGTATCAGCAAGAGAATTAGAATCTCCCTATATAGATAATTCCCAATTACTGAAGATAATATAAAGCTTCTTTTTGAGTTATCCATCTAAACAGCTAGAAATTCTAAACACAGTGCGGATAATTATGTAATCCTCTTCTCTATGAGTACTTCAGAAGTGGACAAAATATTACAAGTTTTGTTTGTACAACCTTCATTGGGAAAAATATGGTTTGAGAAATACCCTTGTACTTACTGGTTCAGGTATACATTTAAAACTTGATCCAGTTGAAGTTGGTGCACTTAACATTGGCCATGCTAATGTTAGCTTTCCCCTTTCTACTTCTTCTAAGGTATTCTCCATATTTCTCCAGATACAAGCCTTAATTGCTCATTGCAATCAGAAAAAAAGGGTTAGTAATTTTAAATCTTTCTTTATAACTTAATATCTAATTAAATAGACACTATGCTTAATGATTTCTGATTTTGAAGTACATGATTTGGGAAGTCACATTTCTGCTTTGGTGATTTATAATGCCAAATGGTGAGTGAAAGATTAGGTCCAGCCCAGCAGGGTGTCCACAGATGTAGAGTATACCTACACTATGCTGAATGCTTAACTAAATGCCATCAGTTACCAGATGACAATAACATGAGCTGTCACTGTAGCAGTGATCCTGAAGAGGCATTATTGTCAATCATTGTGAGAAAGCAGAAGAAAAATACAGTGAGTATTGAGGATAGAATAAGGAAGTATGGCACAGAGGAAGAGAGAGATGAGAGAGAAAAAAATATATATAGGCCAGCGTGGTGACTCATGCCTGTAATCCTAGCACTCTGGGAGGCCAAAGCAGGTGGATTGCTCAAGGTTAGGAGTTCGAAACAAGCCTGAGCAAAAGCGAGACCCCATCTCTACTAAAAATAGATAGAAAGAAATTGGCCAACTAAAAATACATAGAAAAAAAAATTAGCTGGGCATGGTGGTGCATGCCTATAGTCCCAGCTACTTGGGAGGCTGAGGCAGGAGGATCACCTGAGCCCAGGAGTGTGAAGTTGCTGTGAGTTAGGCTGACACCATGGCACTCTAGCCCAGGCAACAGAATGAGACTCAGTCTCAAAAAAAAAAAAAAAAACACAAAAAAAAACAACAAAAAAATATATATATATATATAAAATTTGGAAAATGACAAAAGTTATAGAATATTATTTTTCCTTTTATTTCCTCATCTTTAACTCAGCACACAGAATACTTGATTAATAAGTACTTCCTCAGCATTATTTTTCATGAATGCTACCAAAAAACAAAATGGGAAAATTTTATTCTGACTTAATAATAAAAACCTAGTTCCAGGGGAGACACCAGAAGCACTAATTTAACGTGGATATCCTAAATTTAAGATTGGTCAATTAATCAAGGAAGAAGAAAGAAATATCGTTTTTTCCCTAAATGTCTAAGGTGAACATAAATAATAAGCATGATTATTTTCAGGCTACTGTTTAGATGATTCTACCCAGGCTTTCAATAACATGTTTCCTTTGTAGGGATCCTCTATAGGAAGGGAAGTGTGTGCTGCCTAACAGATGGGGTCAAGTAGCTTCAAAGGCCATTACTAAGTCTTTTAAGGGTCAAGTGACAAGGGTCATTCTTGGGCAGCCACCGCCACGCAAGCGTACACTACGCTTAGAACACTGATAATCCAGTGAACCTCTGAACACTGTTGAGAAGGTGCAGTGACATGATCGAATTTGCACTATCAAGGTAACTTTGGGAGCACTTTTAAGGATTTGGGGTGGAGATGAAGGATACCAGCAGAGAGGAGGTGTCCCTAACAAGGAGGGACAGAATCCCGTCAGAAAGAGGGATTGGTTTTTCCAGCCTCTCAGCAGCCATTGTGCAAAATCAAGCACATTCACTTTTATAAACCTTCAGCTTAGGCATGAATTTTTTTTTTTTTTTGAGATAGTGTCTTGCACTGTCACCTGGGCTAGCGTAAAGTGGCATCGTCAAAGCTCACTACAGCCTCAAACTGCTAGGCTCAAGCAGTCCTCCTACCTTAGCCTCCTGAGTGGCTGGGACTACTCAGTAGCTGGCATGTGCCACCACACTAGTCTAGTGTTTAAAATTGTTTTGTAGTGCTGGGGTCTCACAGTGTTGCCCAGGCTGGTCTCAGCTCCTGGTCAGGTCTGAATTAAGGAATGGGCTGTGGGGCTGAAGAAGGGAACTATGAAGGAAGCACAGCTGACATTTATAGACAACAAGGAGTTGTGAATGATGAAAGAGAGGAAAGGGTCTAGATTTCCTGGGTGACCTGGGACGGCTGTGTAGGTAGTGAGCTATTCACATGGAACAGGAGGTGCACAGCAGCTATATGGAGGAACGTGCCAGAAACAGTCAGAGGCATATTGAGCTTGAGGAATCTAAGGAACACCCAAGTAGATGTCCAGGAAACAGCAGGATAGTTATGGAGCTGACATGCAAGGGTTCTAAGCTGCATATATCACTTTGGAGAATTATTTAAGATTTGGATAAGGATAAACTTATCTGAAAAATATATCAAAAGCTAAGGACTAGAGGCTGAGGATTTGAGATGGTCTCATTCCACACATTGGGATGGCAGACATTTTAATTTTCTGTCTATGTTGACCACTATCACCCCATTCCTTTATTACTCTTTCCTTTCTGTCTGGTGTGAATTTGACAACTCTTTAAGAGCTATTTGTGAAGTGGGAGGATGTTATAGCTGAAAGAGGAGGGAAGGAATGGAACCCCTGCAGCAAGACACAGAAGGCGGCCAGGGCCGACACACAGGGACTCTCTCCACTCCTTCCCATCTCGTCTTCAAATGCCACCAGGATGTCTTTTAAGATTTTTGCATCTGGTGAAAAATATATTAAATATATTTAATATATTTTTAAAAATATAAATATATTAAAATATAAAAATAAAAATATATTAAAATGTTTTTATATAAATATATAAATATTTTTAAATATATAAATATTTTATATAAATATTTTTTAAATAAATATATTTTAAAAATATATTTAAAAATATATTAAAATATATTTTGCCTCTGGTGAAAAAAACGTATTTTTGCCACATATTTTGAGTCTCTTATCTAGTTTTTTTCTTCCCCTCTGTAATTGTCACAGTGGCAATTCATTTCAGTCAGTAATATATTAAATCATTGAACAATGTAGGTCTTCAGTCTGATTATGTTTATGATATTGTCTCATCCATGGCTTTCCTAGTGACCTGAAAATGTTGGTTCTGTCCCCAAATCTAAAAGCATTTTATCTATTAGTAGTAGTAGTATGCTTATTAAATAACCCTATTTTTTTAAAAATTCTGAGAGGCCATTACTGAAGAAAGTCTAACCTCTAAAAGAAGCCTGGAAATGTTTCTGTCATTCCCGGCAACTGGAGCCATTTTACAGGAGGAATCGCTTGTGGGAAGTGGAGCCTCTAAGGCCCGAGGGACAGTGAGAGGGACCCCATCAGCGTATTGGTTTCCTTGAGACCCATGGCAGGGATTGGTGGCCAGCGTGCACTGCCTTCAGTCACTTGCAAACTAGCATGTCCAGCTCTCGGGGTTATTTTCCTGCCGGCTAACCCTAAAGATTGAAGCTGAGCGACAGTGCCATGTTTAATCCTGAACACCGAGTGGCTACTGCTCAGAGAGCTCACTGATATTAACCAGAGTGGACAGAGGTGCGCGGGCTGTCCCAGGACCTGGCAGTGTGGCTTATCTTGAACATAAACAGGCACCTTTGTATTGTGGCCACGAAGGAAAGGCACTTGTCCTTGGTACTTGTCTCTGCCGCTCCCTGGAGCAGCCCAGCTGGCCCCTCCTTGGGTTCCTGCAACTTACAGTCCAGGGACCCCAGGATGGAGGTGGGTGAATCCTTTCTCTACTCCTTAAGGAGCAGGAGGATGCTTCTGCTTCCTGACAATTGCAGGAACCACAGCAGCTTCCACGTGCACGGAGTCCCTTTGGACATTTACAATGAGGAATCTAAAGCCTAGGAAAGGTGTCTTACCTCAGGGTGTCAGAAATGCCAAAGTTGCACCCCAAACTCAGCTTCCTCTGTTTCCAAAGTCCATGCTCTGCTCCATCCTAACAAATAAGATAAAAAAAAATTCAAGGTTGTTCTCTTTTTCATGCTAAGAGAAAACTAGAAAAAGAGATAGGCTTAAATTCTTGTGAGTTCAGGAATTTTTAAAATAAAAGAAAGCTATTACCTTCTCTGATCTAATAAGCTCAAACTACTATTTAAAAACTAGTCGTAAAAATACTATTTAAAGGAGATTCAGATGCAAAGCACTATAGAAGTTAAGAGAAGAGACATTATTCAGGGAAGGATCTGGCCTGAGGATTGGAGCTGGGCCTTGGGGCGTGGGGGACTGACTGCTCTGGCAGAGGGCAAGCCTGGACAGAGCAGTGTCCTGGGGTCCCTGAGAAGTTGGGCACCTAGAGAAGGAACGTGCAATTGAGAGGGACATTGTGTACTACACGGTCCTAACTTAGACTGGCAACGTTCTGAGATTTCTCCCCAGCAGAGGCCAAATCCATTAGCTTTATATTGCATACGTTTTCTCTCCAGTGAGAATTACTATCACATTGTACATCCGCCAGCAGTGCTGATGTGTGGGCAGGTACTTGGGCTCAAATCTTTGTGTTTCCTCCAGCTAGCTGTGTCGACCATTCACCTCTCTGAACCTACATTTTCTCTTATAAAACGAAGGTGGCACTCTAGCTAATCGATTTCTAAATTTATTTCCATGGCATTCCTATCCCATGAGAGAGTGACCATTGCTGTGGCACCCTGAGTCCCTCTTGCATATGGCACATGTAGGAGACTTGTGTTAAGCCACTTCACCCCTCCATGACTGGCTTGATTCACAGAAGGATTTATCAAGTGTCCACAGTGTGCAGGGATTATGGGACAAGAGAGCTATGAAAGATACATGAGTACGGAAATAGAAGAGGAGCTATTTTGTGGCATGTGCTGGTGAGGTTTGGAGTGGAGTCACAGTGTCGGGGCAGTGGAGGTCAGTGGTCAGCTGCATCCCACAGTGGGGACATGAAGCTGTTGTAGAGATCAGAGCACCAGAGTTAAGTATGGGCACTTTCTGTCCATACCTTACTGGTATATTATCAAGTGGCGACCTCTTACTATGCTCTCTGTGTGCAGAATAACAATCTGTATTTCCCTGAGAAAATAAACAGGATAATACCATATGCCCCTAAATGGCACCGTATTGTCATAAAAAGGAAGTAAGATACACCAATTTAAATATAAGTATGGTATCTGATTATTCCTCTTCCTTTGAAACATTGAAACCAGCTTGCTGTGAAAGATCTATTGCCAGTCTTGGATAAGAAATCATCCATTCCATAACAGATTTTCTTGTGTGCCAAGAAAACGGGCCATTTGCAAAAGGGAGGGCCGCCCCACGATGGCTGTGGACGGCTTTTGGGGCGACGGCACAGCGCGTGTCTGCGGCCACATCGCTCGCAGAGGCAGCCGGTGGCGATGTGTGCATCCCCCACGCCACGCACGCTGAACCGAACGCTGGTGTGACAGCCTCTTCTGAAGTTTTGCAATTGGATCTGAGAGACCCCAGGGAGTTGCTGTTAGTACTTAAGCCAGAACGTCCTGGCACATGCAAGTTTGGCCCAGTGCAGATGGAGAAAGATGGATTATAGGGAGAAAAAAAAATAGAGAGACACAGATGAGAGAGACAGAGACAGCTGAGAAGGCTGAGTCCAGACTCCTCTGTGGTCTTTCTGTGTTTCCCATTCTCACATTCTTTTTTTTTTTAATTTTTTAGCATATTATGGGGGTACAAGTGTTAAGGTTATATATATTGCCCACGGCCCCCCTTCCCCCTCGAGTAAGAGCTTCAAGCGTGTCCATCCCCCAAACGTTGCACATCTCACTCATTGTGGTTGTATACACCCATCCCCTCCTCCCCCCCCCACCTGCCCGACACCTGATAAATGTTACTCCTATACGTCCACTTAGGTGTTGATCCGTTAATACCAATTTGCTGGTGAGTATATGTGGTGCTGGTTTTTCCATTCTTGAGATGCTTCACTTAGTAGAATGGGTTCCAGCTGTATCCAGGAAAATACAAGAGGTGCTAGATCACCATTGTTTCTTAAAGCTGAGTAGGACTCCATGGTATACATATACCACATTTTATTAATCCACTCACGAATTGATGGGCACTTGGGTTGTTTCCACAGCTTTGCAATTGTGAATTGTGCTGCTATAAACATTCGAGTGCAGGTGTCTTTTTCATAAAGTGCATTTTGATCTTTTGGGTAGATGCCCAGTAGTGGGATTGCTGGATCAAATGGTAGATCCACTTGTATCGCTTTGAGATATCTCCATATTGCTTTCCACAGAGGCTGATCTTTAAATCCTCCTTTCTGTTTAAGCTACTTTGTGTCCCTGTTACTTACCACCAAAAGGATCTTTGATTAAAACACCCAATTTCAAGGCCTTTTTTTTTTCCTTTCTTGTTTCTGCTTAAGGTTTCTTGTAGGTTGTCAGATCTGGTGACATTTCTGCAGAATGAGACACGAAAGCAGGTCTCCTCTGTTGGGCCTAAGCAGGGCCCTTCAAGGCCTGATGACTCTATGAGCTGTGGCTTGTTTATACGGCACTCCTGGGTCAATGTTTGTCCTTGGTCTTATTTAAGAGGATGGAAGAGGAAGAGGAACACTCTGTCCTTGGCATAACTGGTATTGTTCAGTGGCACATCTGTTTTCCTAAGTCATTAATGGATCCTTCTGGAAACAGCCAATCCTCTCTCAAGCATTAGGTCAGCAATCCTGATTAGAATCGGCATCAACCATCCATGAAACTAGAAACTTCCCTTGTGATTTATTATTACAATAAAACCTCACTAATTAACCATAATTAGGAGGAAAGGCCTGTCTCAATTTTAAGATTCTAAAAGAGGCAACATTTTAATTTCTTCCAGTTTTGCACAGTGATTTAAATGAGGCTAACCCAAGTATCTTTGACTTAACATATAAATAAAAATGATTTCTAAAACAGCACGTCCACTTAATATACGCATTTTTGGTACTAAAGGGTCTTTAAGAAACAGCTTGTTCTTTTAGGCCGGCAATTTGAACATTCTACTTACACTCTCATAGTATTAATAATTTAGCAAGTGCTCTTTTTTCCCGTTGAAAACACAATGATTAACTTAATCTTAGCACTTGTCCAAATCATTTTTAAATAAGTAGGCCCTGAATTACAGAGATTATCTTATTTCTGAATCAGTATGACAGTGTTTACGGGAATGAATGGCTTGAGTTCAAGTGTCATGAAAACTTGTTCTGAAGCTTTCTAGGTCTTTCCTAGGGTCTGACATTGCAGCTGAAAATGCAGCTGCTTTATTTAAGAGTGGAGTGGAATGACGGTGGTGTGGACAAGCTACAAATCTTTCCTTCTGCGTGTTTGATGCTGCTGCGATCTTTCTACCATGGTCCCAATGTTCAAAGAGACGAGGGTAAAAGGAAATAAGCCTGAGATGGGACGTTTGCTGTCTCCTATCGTTTCTGCTGATTGTTTACTTGCTGTTGGTAAAGTCTAAGGAAAATGAGCTTGGAAGCCAAGACCAGTTTTAGGAATAGAGATGTCATCAATCGCTACACTAAATTCATGTCTCATCAGGACACAAGATGTGGGCTGATTTGTTTTCTAGGGGGTGAACGGATAAACGCTGGGGAGAGAGAGGTGGGCACAGCTTTTGGGCTGGCCCTGGCCTGGCACCTGCTAGGAAACCGAGAAAGCCTGACTCATGCTGGCCAGGCACGTCCTGATGGAACCCCCTTCCCCCCTTGTCCTGTTACCTTGCCTGCTCTCGCCTTCCTGCCTTGTGTTTAACCTGGGCCCCTGAAATGATCTACACGGTCGAATGGAACAGAGCACGAAAACTAAGGCGGGTGTTTAGAATGAGTTGGAAACTGTCTACATTCCAGCATCCCTTCCCGTAGGAGCTGCAGCCTTGCCCACCGGCTCTCAGAAGTGCATCTTTGACTTCCCAAGGTCAGGTCTGCTGGAGGCTTGACCTTGGCAGATCTCCGGCCAGTTAGGATGGACTCCGTGTGGCATTCACGTTGCCAGAGGTAGTCAAGGAAGATGAAAAGAAGCTTTCTGTTCCTGAAGGCCACGGTGCTTTGTCCCCGCTTGTAATTCAGCCTCTGGTTGGGAATGATGGACAGTCTACGGGTCACCTCACTCCTGAGCAATTCACTGTGCTTCCCCGGCCCTCAGCTGGGCCTTTGTTCAAATTCTTTTTGGATTTCAATGTGGTTTAGTGTATTTGTTATTGGTTTGGCATCTTTGCTGCCTTTTTACAATTTTTCATCTCATGTGAAATTAAAGCGCATGTGAGATACCAAAATCAAGTCTTTCTAGGGAAGGACAAGAAACCAGCAGGGGCTAAGGAGCCCCACTTTCCTCAGGCTGCTCTGATATTGCCACCTCTGATGCCACGGTGACTGTCCCGGTGCCTCGTTGCAGTCTCAGGCCCCTGATGGAAGTGGGCTCCATGGCCCAGGGGACATTGCAGGGGCACGGGCATCACCTTGCCTGAGTTCAAATCCAGACCCTACTGAAAGATTTGCAGATCCTCCAGCAAACTACTTCATCTCTTTGTGAAGGCTTGGTTTTATGAAAAATACAATTACATAAGATAAGAGGAAAGTGCTTGATGATCGCTAGCTCATATTGTAACTTAACTTTAGGGCAAGCCCTGCGCGGTGGCTCACGCCTGAAATCCTAGCACTCTGGGAGGCCGAGGCGGAAGAATTTCTTGAGCTCAGGAGTTCGAGACCAGCCTGAGAAAGAGCGAGACCCTGTCTGTACTATAAATAGAAAGAAATTAGCCAAACAACTAAAAAAAGAAAACATTAGCCGGGCATGGTGGCGCATGCCTATAGTCCCAGCTACTCGGGAGGCTGAGGCAGCAGGATCGCTTGAGCCCAGGAGTCTGAGGTTGCTGTGAGCTAGGCTGATACCATGGCACTCACTCTAGCCCAGGCAAGAGAGTGAGACTCTGTCTCAAAAAAAAAAAAAAAAAAAAGATTTAGGGCAATATGTGGGCCTCTATATATCCTAGGAAAAAATGAATCTCTACATTCTCATCTAGCTCTTCTTTGCAATAGAAAAATAGTACTTTGCATGTCAGAGTACTCAGACATATATCTCTAAATATTTTTTCCATCAAATGTTAATTAGATTATGGTGGCCTAATAGGCGACGGGATTGAGTAAACTTTAAAGTTAAATAGAAATCTAAAACTGTGACATGAAGAGTTTGCACCTCGCTAGCTGTAGTGGCAACAGAGGGGCAGGAAGTGAGGGTTAGGGTTAGGGTTAGGGTTAGGGCAGGGTTAGGGATTTCCGCCCCATGTGATGGGTGGACGATGGGACTGTTGACGGAAGCAGGGACCTCACGGAAGCGGCAGGTCAGGCAGGTGCATGTTCAGTCTGCCTGAGGACATGTCGCACTTCAAGTGGCCTTGGAATACCCGAAAGGAGATGTCTGATAAGAGGCTGGACCTCAAGAGGAAACCTAAGAGCTTAGATAATATAGACAGTTGTGACGTTTTGCACTTGCTGTCCCTCCTGTCTGGCACATGGTTCCTCCAGGTACCTGCACGCTTCACTACCTGTCCCCTTCCAGGTCTTTGCTCAAAATGTCATCTTTGGAGTGAGACTATCTTGGCCAGTTTCAAATGGCAAACACCTCCTACCCAAGCACTCCCTGTCCACCTTCTTGCCATGGTCCTTTCCCATAGTACCTAGCATGATCGAACCTACTCGATATTTTACTTACTTTTACTTATTTATTTTGTTTATGATGTTCTTCCTGTCAGAATGGAAGCTCCATGGTGGTGCCTGGCACATAAGCACCCAAGAAATACGTGTTGAATGAGAGAATGAGTCCTTGCTACGTGCGTGACACTAAGTGGTTTCCATGTATTACCTTATTGAATCTGAGCAAGAGCGTACATTTAGACACATGGCTTTATAAATAATAATGTGACACAGGAAATGAGTAAGATCTGTAGGGAGAGTGTCTGATGAAAACGAGAAGAGGATTACGAACAGAGACCTAAAGAACACCATCCTTTTTGAGATAGGAAAGGGCAATGGACCCCACACAGGAAGCCAGAAAAGATTCTCAGAGAGCAGAAGAAAACGCAGGTTGTCATGGTGTAGTTAATGGCACCTTCGTCTCATTTGGAGACCCATGTATGACATTTGTGGTATTCAAATTCAGTGACTCTACTAATCCATAAATGGAGATCAACTGAGGGCACATTTCAAGAGGGAAGAAGTGCTTAGGGATGTTGGATGTTATGGAGAAGTCGGTCTAGATAAGGAGCAAAAAGTTATTGAGAGAGAATGTTCCAGTAGAATCCATCTGCCCTCTTCTGATTTAGAGTCACTGCTAACAAGCCTCCTACCAAAATGGGTAGAATCGTTTTTATTACTATATCTCCCCTGACAGAGCATATCACAAAAATATAAATGTCAGGGCTTACTTTTAAGCAAAATGTAGATGATGATAGCTAGTTCAGTGGTTCCCAGACTTTGGAATGTCACGAACTGATAACATTTGAAGGGAAAAAAAAGTAGATCACTGACATATTAGACCCACTTGCCAAACCTCTGAGTCATTCCACTCAATTCCTTGATGCTTTCTTTGTTCGCCATCGCGTTGCCCAGAAGTAGCCTAAAAAGTCATTAGCACCCTCGACCAGTAATTTCCATCGACCTCCCTCCCCTCCCACACATCACTGATAAATATACAGTCTCAATGAAATCATGAGTTTGCTCTGTCACTTGAAGACAAGTACCCTGACTGTCCCTGCCTGGCCCCTGCACAGGCACACACCCACACACGCACGCGCAGTAGAAATCTGAGCACCACCACTGGGCAGGTGAGATTCTGTGTGATATGGTGCCTGGGGTTGGTTGTTAATAGAAGACGGTTTTAAAAAGACATTTCTAAAAAGAGGGTGGAAGTGACTCTGAAAAGGAGCTCCTACAAAGGGAGGCTTTGTTCCAGGGTCAGCTCTGCCTTGGGCGGTTGAGCAAATGAAGCATTCCTTTTGCTTCTGACAGTATTTCAAAGGAGGGGAGCCTCCCTCATGTTTCGAGAGTACAGACACTCATTCATTATCAGATTGACATTAGCCAGAGTGTCTGAATGTCAACAAAGACACGGGAATGATGGTTGGCCTAATTATTTCTTATATCCCCTTTGGAAGTTTCCATGTGTGCAACATTTTAAATAAGGAGTGTTTCCAGATTGATTTTTTTTTCTGTTGTTTTATGAATCCTGAATCTTATCAAGGATGCAGTCTAAGTGAACTGGGAAGAAAGCTTCAGTTTCATATTTCCTGGCTAATGTTGCATAAATGTCATAATTTGGCTGTTTAATGGGGAGTGTGTGTTTTTTTAATGGAATAGATATGCCAAACACTAATGAAGGGAAGAAGAGAAGGAATGACTGAGAAATGCCATCTCAAGCTCAAAAACGTCAAAATTAGCAATAAAAATAGAAGTTTCTTATCACCAGGAATGGGAGAGAGAGCTACAGACATTAAAATAGACACAGTCTGGTCTTTGGTGCTAGTTTCCCATGAAAGCCTTACTGGGTGACCCTCACCCAGTACGTCTACCAGCTCATGCCTGTTTCCTGCATTTGTTCAGCGGGGACTGGTATGCACATTAGCCTAAGTGACACCAAGGTTTCCGGCTGGTGCAGGGAGGTTGTGACAGTCCTGCGATGACATGGCCTTAGGGCATCCCCATCCCCACCCTGCCCATAAGGCTCTGGGCAGAAGCCTTCCTCTCATTTGGAGACTCCTTAGAGGTTTATGGTATGCGAATTCAGCAACTCTGCTAACCCTTAAGGGAAAGCTGCCCTTCCAGAAAAGCTTTAGCACCAACTGCGACTTAGCTTAGGGTGGAAGAAAAAAAAAAAACTAGTCTGATTTAGTTGGAAGTTTGGAATCATAGAATGCAGTTTTATTACTTTAAAAGATTTATAGTAGCAAGGATCAGGTTAAATCCTGGCCCAATGGCAATTTTTCCCAAAACTACTTTGATATACATCTGTTTGGGTTTTGGGGGGGGTTTTTTGGTTTTTTATGGAGACAGGCTCTTGCTCTGTCACCCAGGCTTAGAGAGCAGTGGCATCACCATAGCTCACCGCAGCCTCCAGCTTCTGAGCTCAAGCAATCCTCCTGCCTCAGCCTCCCAAAGAGCTGGAATCTTAGGTGTGAGCCCCTGTACCTGACCAACTTCGACACCATCTTTAAGAATGGTGTGTTGTTAATGTATTGTCTTTGTGTGCTTCTCAAGTTCCTTCTAAAGCTAAAATTCTTGAAAACTACTGTCTTACATCAGGAGAATTCTTTTACAACTATATTTATGCTTTTCATTGGTTTACTAAGAATTTATTTCAATGTTAAATTTATATACTTCCTCAAATTATTAACTAGAGAAATCCAAATACACAAGTTTTTATTATTGTGGTTCTCTTAACTTTTATCGCGCATTCGTTCTGCTTATACAATTCTTAGCAAACATAATAAAAGTTTGGGTGACTTAATTAGTAAATAAACGAATCTATGGCAAAAGGCCATAGATTCGAAACTCATGGCTATGAGCCTTGCTTTATTCCACGTGCAGAGACAGAATCCCTATTTCTGACCACCCATTTGATGCCACTTGCAAAGGCCATCTGTACAGTGTGGGCCGTGAGGGAGGCATATCACTGCTATGTGACATGGCACTTATGCTGTCACAGCCGTCTTCTTAACGAGAATGACAGACCTCAGCACTCTTTCCACATTTACACATCTGCAAGGAACCAGGAGGCGTGCACACTTCCTGCTAGCAGAGGAGTTACAAAGAGCGTATTGTGAATGATTTTCTGTTTGTGTCTGATCAGAGCTGTCGCGGGCCCCCGCTGTTGACGAGGTGGCCCAAGCAAAGTCCTTCCTCTGTGCCCCCAGGTGGACCCCATTCCACACCGCTCAGTGGCCCTACAGCTGCAGGGCGCAGGATAAACCCTAAGGGTGAAGGTAGAGATGATTGTTTCCCTGGAGAAGAAGCTCATGACTTTGGGACGTCAGAGATGCTGGCAGGCACACGGCTGTCCTCTGCCCAGGCTCAAGGGGTCATTTCCAAACCCAGGTTCTCCATGTCCTTGTCTGAACACGTCTTGGCCACTCTGCCTTTGCCTTGCTCTCTCCTCTGCCTCGTAAGTCAGGGAGACCCTGCTCGTTTGCTGGGATTGGGCAGACGTAGAAGCCTTCCCAAGCACATCTCCAGCTTTTCCAAACACAGCTCATCTTCCCTTTCCTGTGTTCCCAGTGACACAAATCACAGTGGATTACAGCCTCTGTTTTGGGGTCTTTCCCAAAGAGAATTTGTGCGGAGGGACTGTCTCCAATCCACCGTGGATCCCCTCTCCCTGGCATATAGTGACTCTGTAGAAGTCAAAATCAAACAATAACTTATAATCACAGAGCAACTTCCTAGCCCTGATATAAATGGTGCTAAGAATTCAAGAAGAAATTTCTCCAAAGAACAACAATTTTATTTAGAATACAGCAGCCCTGCAATATATAACATTGTAGCTGAGAAAATCAAAACAATAGCTGAAAGTCATTAAAACATTAGTCACCCATGTAGATTATTTCTGGTTTCACAGCCCAAGTTGCCATTTGCTGAACTCTTGCCTCATTATATTGGACTTAGTACTGTCTCAAGGCCTTTTCCAGAAATAAGAAATCATGTTTCCTGACTTAAAACACCCAGCATTTCCAGGTACATTAAGATGACATGACCACAGTGAGTTCTTTTGCACAGAACTATTCCATAAAACATTTACTGGTTCCTAAGAGTTTTTAAGGTGTTAAAGCTGCTATCTAACAACTGACTATGTTATTATCAGTCCTGGATCACAAATTGCTCCACTACGTATCAGAATGAGGTTTTATGGAATCTGAATGATTGACTAGAGTCATTCCAGATATTGCCCTGAAGGTCTTAAAACCGTAACTTCCTAAACAACATACCCAGCGACTGGCCTCCCCATCATTTTGGAGAATACAAATGTTGTTTTTCTTATTGTGTCATTATTGTTGATACCATTTTCTTTTTAAGAGTCGAAACACAGGGAGGAAAACCTACAGCCTGTTTTACTCATTAATGAGTCAGAGGAAAAGTTGCCACTGCTTCTGATTATCAACGGTCAATGTCAAGATCCTTAACAAGGAAATGTGTTTATGTTATCAAGAAAGCTAACACATATGCCAAATTGTACAAAGTTAGGGGAATTTTTGTGACCATGTCACCTGACTCCAAGTCCTGTACAAACCCAGGTCCTGGGGGTCTGGGTGGTTATTGTGATGTTAAGATCAAATTTTGAATATCATAAGAGTATTTTTATAGAAAATGAGGCAAAACATACCCCTGGGGTTAAATATTAAGTCTGCTGAACTTACTACTCTGCTTGTCCTTAGCAAATACTTCATTATTGCAAAGGTGATCAATTCTCTCCTCCAAAAACCAATCGACTCCTAGAGAACAGAGTAAATGTGGTGTCAGGGTTTACACAGGCATGTAGTCTGAATGGGCTGAACTTGTCTTCTGCCACCCCCTAAGAGATTGCTACAAGTTCAGACTAGGCTTTGGAAAGCTCACTGTATTCATGTCCCTGCATTAAAAAGGAGACACTACCTTCTTTTTTGCAAAAGCCAGTCCCTCCTGCCCTCTTAGAAACTTTACTGCCCCTCCAGCCCTCTCTTCCCTTGTCTTCAATCACCTCCCCTCACCACTGTCTGCCCCCTCCCTCCCGTTGTCATTAAACATGCCCCAGTCTCTTTTATCTTGGGCAGGTCCTCCCTGCCTGAGCCTCAAGGACACCCCCAACCACATGCCTGCTTCTCTGCCTGCCGGAATTCTCCAAGAGCATCCTTGCACTCACTGTCTCTCCCCCTCACTTCCTCCTTGACACCCTCCACTCCTGCTTTGACCCTACGACCTCCCAAACTACTGCGATCCTGCAGCTTCCGATGATCATAAAGCTAAACACAGCCTTGTCACAAAACCCCCAATCTCACTCCCAAGAGAAATGAACTAATGTCCAGACAAAACCCGTATGCGAATGTTTCAAGCAGCTCTGTTCATAATCCAAAAACTGAAAACAAGCAGCACATCCTTCCGCCTATGAATGGATACACAAATTGTGGTGTATTCACACAGTAGAACACTACTCAACGATAAGAAGGAATGTACTATTGACTCAATTTGCAATAACTCATGCAATAATTATTTAATAATGATTCTTCAATATATCTTGCGAAGTGAAAGGGCCCTGGCCCAAAAAGTTACATACTGTAGGATTCCATGTATGACATTATGGAAAAGACAAAACCCTAGGAACGTAAAACATCACTGGTTTCCGAGAGTCGGGGAGAAAGACGGAAATACAAAGGAGTAGCGTGGAGAAAGTTGGGGGTGATGAGACTGTTCTGTATCATGACTGAGGTGACAGATACGTGACCCTCTGTATTTTTCAGAACCCACAGAAACCTACGGCCGAGTGAATTTTACTGTGTGTATGTATTTTTTAAAAATCAGCCAGGATGTGGAGGCACCCCAAAATGGAGTTCAAACTAAGGAATTAAAAAAAAAATGATACTAATGGGCTGGGCGTGGTGGCTCACTTCTGTAAGCCTAGCACTCTGGGAGGCCGAGGTGGGAGGATCACTCAAGGTCAGGAGTTCGAGACCAGCCTGAGCAAGAAGGAAACCCCGTCTCTACTAAAAATAGAAAGAAATTAGCTGGAAAACTAAAAATAGACAGAAAAAATTGGCCAGGCATGGTGGCGCATGCCTGTAGTCCCAGCTACTTGGGAGGCTGAGGCAGGAGGATCGCTTGAGCCCAGGAGTTTGAGGTTGCTGCGAGCTAGGCTGACGCCACGGCACTCACTCTAGCCTGCGCAACAGAGTGAGACTCTGTCTCAAAAAAAAAAAAAATGATACTAATGACCTCCATGGGGACTTAATAATCACGCCCTACTGCATTGGATACTGTGACAGCCACCCCCTCCCGCCCCACTGGACATTCCCAAAACCAGTTTTCTAGAAACCACACTCATATCCCCACTGCTGACCACTAACCTCATTCCCTCTTGAATCCATGTATTTTCTCCCAGAAGGTGACTTCAGTGGCACCACACTGGTCCACACTGCCACCACGTCTTATCTACACTCCTCCTCCTCCTATTAGGTCACCCTGCATCGTTTTCCTCAAACCTTCCCCACTCTGCAGCCTGGGTGATCTTTTTGAAACACAATAGATCACTGCATTCCTCTGCTCCAAGCCTGCTGCGGTTTCCCATTGCTTTTACAATACAGCCCAAATTCCTGACCAAGTCCTGCCAGGCTCTGCGTGGTCTAGCCGCTGGTGACCTCCCCACCTTTGTCCCCTGCCACCTCCCCCTGCGTCCAGCCAGGCCAGCCTTCTTCCTTCCGTACCTGCGGCAGGCTCCTCTCACCCCAGGCCCTTTGCAAACGCTGCCGCCTTCACGTGCGCTTCACCAATTCATCCTTGTTCCCCCTTCAGGCCTCAGCTAAATTGTCACTTCTGCCTGCCATGACCCCTGACACTAGATGTGCTTCCCTCGTGACATGTTTTCCTAGTTTCTCTTTCTGAGCATTTATTTTTCATATCAACCACTCTTCTCTAAAAGGCAAGAAGGAAAGGGGTCTGGCTTATTCAGTGCTGTCTCTCTAGAGCAGGCGTCCTCAAACTACGGCCTGCCGAGGACGTTTATCCGGCCCGCCGGGTGTTTTTGCTGCCACTACCTGTCCTGCTCAGCAGCCGACTCGTCCTGGGCCCACAGTGCGCACTCTCCAACGGTCTGAGCGACAGTGAACTGACCCCTGTTTAAAAAGTTTGAGGTCCCACAACACCTGCAGGTACTCAACAATTATCTGTTGGGCGGAAATAAAAATTAAGTTAATAAATTGAATAATGCACAGTGCAATGTACTGTCTATAGGTAATAGTGAACCATTGAAGGTATCAGGGCAAAAGCAGACAAAGGAGAAGTGTGTTCAACAGCATGAACTTGGCAGTCACGTTCAGGAGAGATTTGGGGAATCCATCAGCCTGGAGATTAGAATGCGACGGGCCAGACGTGGCGTGATATGGGCCCTGGTTAGAATAGTGACAAAAGGAATAGGGATGGAAAAACTCGCAGGGTTTGTCGATTAATCGTATCTGGAAGGCAGAGGGGAAAAACGTAGATTCAGAAATTAGGGCCTGGCAATTTTTTAAATAATAAGAAATGAAGAAAAGAGAACTGAGTTTCAGAGAAAGCTAATGATTTCGGGTCAATACATTGTCACGGTGATGGCGAGATTTATGAAGAATTCCAAGTGGCCTGAAAAACAGAAGTCATGTTTCAAAGACTGCCTGCATACCTCTTCCAAATCAGGGCCATCTGCAGGGAAGGCTCAAGTGAAATCGTTATTTGTGCAGATAATTTTCTCCGCAGGTGGTCTCTTTTTCTCCAAGCAGGACGGTGCTGGGGGCCAGACCACATTTCACACACAGGAATGGCCACAGGGCCACTGGGGAGGCACTTGCATTCTTCAAGGGAAATGCCTGGAGCTGCGAGCTGCAGAGCTCTGTGTAAATGCATGGAACCCCCCCTCTGCTGTGTGCCCGGGAGCTGCCACTGATCTTTGGCAGAAGTGACCTGGCAGAAAGGCCAGTTAACCCTCAGACCCACAGGGCCTGTGGGTGTTTGGGTTTTGGAGCTGGTAAGCTTTGGTTTTCAGAGGCGAGGAAGGAAGAGAAACTGTCAGTAAGGCAGTAGGATTCTGCAGAAACACAGAAGCTGGGAGGGCCCTAGGACGTGTAGGATTGGGGTAGAGTTGAGAGATTCACTGCTTAGGGGATGAGATTCTCACCTTACTGCGTAGAGGATGCAAACTTAGAGAAAAAATAAAGTGTAGTTTTAGACTACCAAGTGCAGAGAAAGGAGGATGTCTGAAACAGGGAAATGAAGTTTGTAAAAACCCGCATAGGGACAAAACTGGGACCATTCGGTGCTAAAAGCTCACTGAGGCTCTCGATGGATTGCTCTGGTCTGAGTGGTGCAGGGTCTGCCCAGAGACCAGAGGCCAGAAGGCAAAGTCCCAAAGCACTCTGCAGAGAACCATCCATGCCAGCCACCTTCTGGCAGCTCTGGGAGAATTTCTCTGAGCTCTGAGCAGAGGGAGAGAGAAGGTGGATTTAAGGTAGACTCCATAGGGTGACTATCTGTGTTCAGACCCCATGCTATTTGACTGTCTCATGGACAGCAGCCTGTAATTCTCATCTCTGAGTGTGTGTGGGGGGGTGGGGGGGACAGGAGAGGAGGGAGAGACAGAGACAGAGACACGGAGAATGCCTCAGACGGAGAACTTGAACTTGCCACTGTCTATCTTAGAAGGGGCTCAAGACCAGACTGCACCCACTTTAGTCCACTTACTTCAACTACAGTAGAGAAAATAACAGCAAGAAAAGCTCTCGGGCTCCCTCCCTAATCCTGCCTGTGAATCCTACCCCTGTTTGGGCAAATCCACTTCCCATCTTGTGGAAGGAGGAAGGGAGGACCTTTTTTTTTAGCGTATTATGGGGGGTACAAGTGTTGAGGTTACATATATTGCCCATGCCCCCCTCCCCCCTCGCGTAAGAGCTTCAAGCATGTCCATCCCCCAAACGTTGCACATCTCACTCATTGTGTTTGTGTATACCCATCCCCCCTCTTCCCTCCCACCTGCCTGACACCCGATAAATGTTACTCCTATGTGTCCACTTAGGTGTTGATCAGTTAATACCAATTTTGCTGGTGAGTATATGTGGTGCTGGTTTTTCCATTCTTGGGATACTTCACTTAGTAGAATGGGCTCCAGCTGTATACAGGAATATACAAGAGGTGCTAGATCACTGTTGTTTCTTAGAGCTGAGTAGTACTCCATGGTATACATATACCACATTTTATTAATCCACTCATGAATTGATGGGCACTTGGGTTGTTTCCACAGCTTTGCGATTGTGAATTGTGCTGCTATAAACATTATAGTGCAGGTGTCTTTTTCCTAAAGTGACTTTTGATTGTATGGGTAGATGCCCAGTAGTGGAATTGCTGGGTCAAATGGTAGATCTACTTGTATCACTTTAAGGTATCTCCATATTGCTTTCCACAAAGGTTGGACTAGTTTGCAGTCCTACCCACAGTGTAGGAATGTTCCTCTCTCTCCACATCCACGGGAATGCCCTTTTTATACACATCGCAGAGGTGGCGCGTTTACTAGTTCTGCCAGTGGGGAAATTACTCCCATTTTAAATAGCTGCCTTGCTTTGCCTGCATTAAAAAGAAGAATTAATTTGATTTCCTTATATTTTATTTGCCTGCCAATAATATCCTGCCTGAAAAGAGGGTGACTACATTGTGACATTATTATGACCACCTTTCTCTTTGTCTTCCTCCTCCTCTTCCTCTATGCCTCCACTGGAGCAATCAACTGCAAGGTCTTGGTGTCTTATTTCATCAGCCTTCAAACTTTCTTGGTTTGGGGTTTTCTTTTTTTTTTTTTTTTTCATCACTCCACCAGGGAGCAAGGATCTGAGGCTGCCATTATGATAATTAAGATGGAACAAGCTCAAAGTTGGCGCTCTACTTGGCCAATCACTTCTGAGCATGGCAGGTTGCACATATTTGGCTGAGAATAAAAGGGTTCCCAGCAGACAGCAGCCTACTGGGTGCTCGTCTAGCAGTTCCCAGACAGGACACTAAGTCCAGGAGACGCCAAGAGTGCACTTGTAACGTACACTCAAATATGTTCCTCTTCCGATGTTTGCCTCAGCTTAGAATATTAAAAAGAACCAAATATGTTCAATACTTTGGGCATGAAAATTATCACAAAAAAACAACAACAAAATCAACATAACTAAGCATTATCTAGTCATTCTGTCTCAAATCTATATACTGATCCTCAACTTTCTCTAGAACTAGGATGCTTTTTCATGCAGTGTCTTATGTAAAGCAAGCACTCAATACACCAAGTGAATATTGCTTTTAGCAAACCTATCATTTAGTTCGTGTCCTGGCCCAGTTTAGAGGATTGCTTTAAAGGCAAGAGATGTTATTAACTTTTCCCTTCCCAAACTATTTTGTAAGGGTATCAATTCTCCTACTAAAGGATACATTTCTCCCATTAGTGCAATTTTTATTATTTAGATCTCAATTATCTCGGATATTTTTCTTCTCTATATTTTTTTCCTTTTCATGTCAGGTTTAGAAAAATAGAGTTTTTAAAAATATTTTCCTCATACATTGGGCTAGGAAAAGAAAAAGCTTAGCTATATAACCCTTTTATTATATTAAGTGTTCTAAAAGAACACATAGAAAGAATATGTCTAAGGGACCTAGGATAAGTGCCTTATATTAGGAACTTTGTAACCACTGGGGTGAAAATTTTAGCCCTGCTAACAAACATTCTTAAAGCTTTTTATGCTGTTTCTTTTTCTCAAAAAAAAAAAAAGAAAAAATATATATATGTAATGTTCTACATTATTATGGCTCCAAAGACCTAAATAAGCAAACTGCCATTTGTCCAGTCAAATCACAATAACAGTCAAGGTCAAAATACAGTCACAGCTTGGTGAAAACAGCTCCCTGTGCTAATTACATACATTATTGCAGAACCTAGCTGATGGGACATCTGAGAAGATCGTTAGTAGTAGGCACATGGTATTGGCACCAGTTCCATTTTTTTCCTCTAACGGTTATTAGTGGGGTTTTCCAATGTTTGTAAATTATTCATAAAATCATCTAACAAGTTTAAATACTGTTTTAAAAAAGCTTTTAAAATTCGTTTTTAAGTATCTTGACTCCCTTTTTGTGCATGCTTAGAAACCACTCAGGAAGGACACCCATTCTTGTAGAAATATGTCAGCACTCTTGGATGCTTCAATTGAGGAATTTAATGTCATTTTTAAAAATGTTTGCGATTTTCATTTATCTGTGATTTGCATGCATATTGTTGCTATGCTTGGGAGCTGATAATGACTTGAAGGCTATACTCATCAAGGTATTCTGAAAGAATTTAGTGATTTAAAAATATTGATAAAAATACTAGATTGAACCATATGAAATTACCATCATTAGGTCATTTTACATATAAAAATGATAATTTTTATAACGTTTAGCCTGGTATTTTCACTTAGAAATCAGTCACATTGTGCTTTTCCTTGTGTTTTGGTTTTGGTTTTGCTTTTTTCCTTTGTACTTTTAAATTTTGTAACAGTAGTTTATCTTGGATGTTGGATTCTTGGTGTAAAATGTGACACATCCAGGGAGTGGGAAATGAGAAGTGACAATGGGTATGGGACCTTTTTTTTGCGGGGGGCGGGGTATTATGAAAATGGTCTGGCATTACGTAGTGATGATAGCTGCACAATTCTGTGAATACACTAAAAACCACTGAATTGTACATTTTAAAAGTGTCAGCTTTACTGTACGTGAATTATATCTCAAGTAAAAAATTATCCAGGGTGGGTGTGGTGTCTCACACCTGTAATCCTAGCATTCTGGGAGGCAAAGGCAGGAGGATCACTTGAAGTCAGGAGTTTGAGACCAGCCTGAGAAAGACCCCATCTTTACTAAAAAATAGAAAAAAAATTAGCCAGGCAACTAAAAATAGAAAAAATTAGCTGAGTGTTTTGGCATGTGCCCGTAGTCCCAGCTACTCGGATGCTGAGGCAGGAGGATCACTTGAGCCCAGGAGTTTGAGGTTGCTGTGAGCTAGGCTGAGGCCACAGCACTCTATCTAGCTCAGGCAACAGAACAAGACTCTGTCTCAAAAATATATATATATCTCCAAAGGTATACAGTTTGGGAAGGAAGAAATAAAAAAAATCTTTGTTCACAGACAGCATGATTATCTATACAATAAATCTGAAAGAACCAACAAAAAACATCCTGGAACTAAGAAGCAGTTGTAGCAAGGTTGCAGGATACAAGGTTAATATACAAAAGTCTGTTGCTTTCTTACATACCAGCAACAAACAATTGAAATTTGAAATTCCAAACATGGTACCATTGGCCAAGAAATTTGAATACTTAGGTATAAATCTAACTAAGCATGTATAAAATCTATATAAGGAAAACTCTGATTAAAGGAATCAAAGCATTAAATTAATGGAGAGATATTCCAGTTTATGGAATAAGGGTTGTGTGTGTATAGGGACGGGGGTATATGGGAACTCTCTGTACTTTCTGCTCAATTTTGCTGTGAACCTAAAACTACTCTAAAAAAATAAAACCTATTTAAAAATATTTATCCATACTTAGAAAAACGGCAAAGGTTTGTTTTTAAAAATTGGTAAAGCAACATTTTGTTAAGGTTGCTATGTATCTGGTTTTACCTCCTACACATTCTTGCCTGGAATAATCAGGGTGGTTTTCCTGAAACACATTCCTATATGTTTAAATTCTTGGAGTAATTTTCTACTTGGAATTTTGGGAAGACACCAAGGAAAATGTTGAAAAATGACTAAACTTGAAAAATGACCCATCCCAAGATAACTATGCCTATTTTACTGGATAGTTATGTAAACATAGAGGTACATGGTCAAGTAACATGAATACACCTATGAAGTCCTAGGATTGGGTCCAGGTAGAAATTCTAGAAGCTCATAGAGGGCCAAAAAAAAAAAGCGTTCCAGAAAAATCCACTCAGGAAACACCTGGATGGTACCAGGCATCAAGTTCCAAAGAGCACGAGTCTAGTGGTTGCAGGAATCTAAACACTCAGCCATAGGGAGACATTCATGAACCCAAGGTGGTAGCTTTTCAGTGTCGCCTCTTTCAGCCATCCCATAGGTGAGGATGGAACCCCCAAGAGAAGTGAGCTGGACCTGGCCTAGATAAGCTTCTAGTTCTTTCTGCCCAAGACGGGAAATATCAGTTCTCATCCAGAACAGGGCTGCAGTTCTGCCCATCTTCTCTGAGCAGAGGGGGTCCTCTGCGAGTCTACGGCAGCGTAGTTGATTTATTTCTCAACGAGTCTTTACCGAGTACCTGCTAGGGCCCAGGCTCGCTTCTAGGGCACGATGGTGAGGAAGCCAGTGGCGGGCCCAGGTGCCTGCCTTCGCCACATGTAGAACCTTCCCTGGATGGAGCTCTACGGTGTGGAAGAAGGGCTTTGATCCAGACAAGGAAGGCCTTCCAGGGGAAGGGGTGAGGGGTTGAGGCCTGAAGAGTAGGAGTTGTTAGGAAGTTGGACACCAGTTCTAGGCACAGGGAACATCGTGCAGGAATCAGACTTTGTGCAGCAGTTTTGACAACCCCCTGCCACCCATCAGATGTTGGCAGTTTGTGTGAGCTGTTCTGTGCGACCACTTCCAGTACACAAGGGTGGCAGAGGCAGTTAGTTCCCTACGACTGCATCTTGCCTCCTTGATAACAGAACCCTGATGCCTGGCTGGGCACAATGGCATCTGGAGAAAGAGACTGCATTTTCCAGCCTCCTTTGCAATTAGGTATGGTCATGTAGCTATCGACTGAATGGTGTGGTCAGTTGCACAGGACTTCAGAAAAATGTCTTTAAATGGAAAGTGTAAGAACATCTTCCTCCCTTCCTCCTCCCTCTTCCCTAGAATGCAGAGTTAATGGCTGGCACTCCAGCAGCCACTTTGGACCATGAAACAACATGGAGATTAGAGACCAAATCTCATTATAAAGATAAAAGGGGACTTGGTCCCTGATTATGTATATATCCAATGCAAATCCTAATTGCCTATGAGCTAACTTCTTTGACATGATAGCATAAAACACGTGTGTATTTATGCTTCAATGATGAGAGTGGGGAATCTCAGTTACCTACGGATGAACGATAGGCCAGAAAACTAGATGTCATTGGGAATCCCAGCTTATCCCACCTTACCGTTACCAAGTATTCTATGAATTAATAGATGTACGACAGAATACATCTCAACCAGCTCTTATCAATTTATATATTTTTTTCTGCCTAAATGTAGAGGATAGGACCAAATGGCTTTACAACATATTTTATCACCAGTTCTCGAATAGCGTATCTTGAAAGTGAATGTCTTGCCGCATCCAATCTCCTAACAATTGTTAACAACATTCTCAGAATCTTTTTTCTTTTTAAAAGGCCCTGGTACTCACACAGGGTTGAAGATGTTGCTTAATGTTGCAAAGGGGAAGAACAACGGCAGCAAGGTGCTGTCTGGGTTGTCTTCTATAAGTTACTTTCAGTTAGTTGTGAAAGTATTGTATAAAATGAAGGAGGAAAAAATTAATGAACAATTAATGGTCTGATCTCATTACTCTGCAACCTAGTAGGTGGTAGCAAGGGGTTGCCCAGGAAAAATCAGGTCTGGGGGTTCACCTGGAACAGCATCCATGGGCATTCAACAGACCTCTCATGTCAAGGCAGGGAAGAAGCAACCAAGGAGGTTCCAGAAGCCTGTAGGTGTTAGACTCGATCTTTCCTCCAAAGACAGGCTATTTTATCTACTAGGTGTGAGCACCTGTGTAACCATAGGAATTGTGTATGACAGAAGGAAATCACACATCTTCAGAAAAATACTAACCTCAGTTGATGAGGCAGGGACAAAAATGCTAGGATTATCGCACGGCCAAAAATATTTCGGTGGCAAAAACAGTTAAGGATGCCTGATGATCATATCAACTAGAATTCAGTGACTGGGCGGTTCTTAAGATTGAAAAGACACAGTAGTCAACAGTGTGAAACAGTGATTGAAAAGACACAGTAGTCAACAGTGTGAAAAGACACTACTAGTCAACAGTAGGTTGACTAGTAAATAAGAGCTGGGGGGAAAAGAAAAAAGTGTGGTACTTACAGTTTTAAAAGCTGTTCACAAAATACATCTTAGAGTTTACTTCCCAGAAAGTCTGGCTTAAATCCTTTGTAAAATAGTTGAACACATATTAAGAGAAAATAAAAGCCTCTCAGCCAACTAGAGATTAGAAAAATGAGGAGCAGAAATCATGTTTTCCAAACTCAATGGCTTTTTTATGAAATGAGAAAATTAATGGATGAAGAGGATACAATCGATGTAATATATCTGAACTTTCAGGAAGCTGTTATCATACTGTCATCAAATCATACTTGATAAGTTGATTCAAACTTGCCAAGATCTAAGTACGTCCCCTAGAGTGTAAAGTGGATGGGAATTCAGGCAACATCTAATGAACAATGATGGGAGGAGACTTACGAGGGAGGAATGTGCTCTCCAAACTGGCTGTAATTTGAATTTCACTTTATCATGTCTTTCACCAACGATCAAAGAGATGGGACTGACACTACGAGTAATGATAAAGCAAACAAAAAAATTGCACTCTGGGTGCTTAAATTATTGAATGTCACAGATGGAAAGGCACTAACTCTTTTGTCTGTCTTCCCAGTTGCCTTTTTTCTTAAACTGTGGTAGCTGTCTTGCTTTGTATGGTTGAGTTTATTAACTTTTCAGTTGAATTGTGGTCTCTTTGTGAAATTAACATATTTCAGTTTGCTAAATGGATTGCTGAGCAGTATTTACGTTGAGCTGCAGCTTGATGATCTTTGCATGGCTCCTACCTTCTGTCAATAATTCTCCATGCAGATTAACTGTGCTCAGGAGAACCAGGGAAATGAACAGATGGAAACCGGAGGGAAAACATCAGTTAATGGGGATATGAAGTCAACAGAAATACAGATGGACATTCAGGGAAGAAAGAAGGAAGCTAAAAAAAAAAAAGAGCGAGAGAAAATGCTTGAAAGTGAAAGGAAAAATGATGAAAGGAAAGATTAATCCAGGAATAAATACAAAAAGAACTAGGAATAAAAATAAGTATTGGGGTGATATAAAAGATGTAGGAAGAACAGAGTAGCTATCAGAGTGATCCAGGGACAATATTAAAGGATTTGGTTTGAGATCGATTTGGAATGGATGAAAAATGAAATAAAAATTCCATTTGATTGTCCTGATGATTCATGGTATGTTTGGCTTTTTTTTTTTTTTTTTTTTGAGACAGAGTCTCACTCTGTTGCCTGAGCTAGAGTGCTGTGGCGTCAGCCTAGCTCACAGCAACCTCAAACTCCTAGGCTCAGGTGATCCTCCTGCCTCAGCCTCCCAAGTAGCTGGGACTACAGGCAGGCATCACCATGCCCAGCTAATTTTTTCTATATGTTTTTAGTTGGCCAATTAATTTCTTTCTATTTTTAGGAGAGACGGAGTCTTGCTCTTGCTCAGGCTGGTTTCGAACTCCTGACCTTGAGCAATCCTCCTGCCTTGGCCTCCCAGAGTGCTAGGATTACAGGCATGAGCCACCACACTGGCCTTTTTTTTCTTTTTTTAAACTCACAATATTTTACATACCCATATAGTGCAGAATGGTGCTGGTGTAACTACAGATGAGCGTTGGACTTTGAGGCAGTCTTAAAACTTTAACATTTGTATAAGAGATTGTGGTTCCTAATTCACTTTTTCATGTTGGTAAATTAGTTCATCTCTGTCTTCATCTGAAGACAAACTAGTTGTATATTTGCATCAATTATGGGAGAGTAAAGAATCAGCACAGATATTCAGAGTTCTCTTTTATCCATATGAGAAAACTATTAAAAGTTGTATATTTGGTGATTTTATTGAGTGCCCTTAGGGAGCTTAAAATAGTAAAAAATGCAGATTCATTTTTCAAAGGAGCTAGTGTGTGCGGTTAATGATGGTTACAATTAGACAATAAAAACATACAATTTAAGGTATTTGCCATCCCTTGAATCGTGAAATGAAATTTTGTGCTTATGTGGCTGGAGAAGAAGAGTATATGTAGATTCAGGCATATTTATGCAAAGTCCTGACCAATAGTTTCTTTCCTTTCTTCCTCTGAGTCCTTCTGTGGACCTCCCCCCCCACCCCAAAAAAAAGTCTAAAATGTTTTTGTCTTTAATTTCTCTACCTAAAGCAAATGGATTATAAACCTTTGTTGAGAAGTGCAATGAGAAATAATTCATTCATAAATGTGAAATGTCGCTAGAAGGCAAAATGGCACAGGTTTTAAGCGCCCATTATGCCAGTAATATTTCTGCATTGTAAATTTGGATTTTAAGTTGTACAGCAACAAATACTTAGGTTAGAGCAATGCAGGTTTTAGTTTCCTCAAAGGGCATGTTAGAAATGAGGTAATTTGATAGCTAACCACCAAAATCTATTTTCAAATTAGTTTTGCAGATATGACATATTTTTAGTAATTTTTCTTTATGCATTCTTATGATTTAAATATTCAGATTTTAGCTACAGTGGGCATTGTATTATTATTTTCAGTGACACATTAATGGATGCCAAGAATGATTGTGTTATGTGGTTTGTTTATGCCAGTAGTTATATTTGATGTTAGCTCTTTGGCACAAAATACAATTCTTACACGTTATGGGAACATAAACTTTATTGCTGTCTCATTACCATGTAGAAGCCAAATATGAACAAAAGAATAATATCCTGTATTAATCTTGCAAAAGATTGGCTGTGGGGTGACCCAACTGATTGTGTTATAGTTTAATTAATGAAATAAAAAGGGAATAAATAGCATCAATGCCACCTAATAAATGTAATTCTCTCATGGCAAGATATGTACAGTGAAAAATGATAAAAGAATTCTGACAGAATGGCTTTTTGTCTAGTTGAATAATGCAATCTTCTCTTCTGTGCCCATAAAAAAAGATATTTCCATCCTAAGGCTATATTTTGTAGTGTCATTTTAGCTATTCATTTTTTGGGGGAAAAAATCCTTGCTTCTTCAACTTTAAGGAATTAGATTTCATTGAACTAGAAAAAAAAAAGAGTATCTAAAATAGCTTAAATTGGTTTTTGATTTGTGAAATGTAAAACGTCCTTATTGTGGATGAGTGAAGCCACAATGGTTTTGGCGACTTTGCCCAACCTTTTTCTCCTCTGCACGCACACTTGTCCTTTGTTGATGGTACTATAGAAATCAGAGGGGTATGTTCATGGAGAAAAAATTTTAGATGAGGGGATTTACATTTTTAGATACATTAGTTTGAGTTCATTGTGGACACTTCCCTGTAACGTTAAGATTCTCTGAGAACAAATGCCTTGGAAATAAAATGCCACTACCCAAGCAGAGGTATGGTAAATGGAAGGGCATGTTCAAAGGTAAAACAGACTAGCTTCACTTTTTTCCATAACAGTGTGTTTACCTCTAAGACTTTCTAATGTCATCTGTCTCTAGCTGGGTGGTTCAGCTGGCCAGGAACAGACGGATGTTTGACTTCTCTGTAAACCAGCCAGCTTTATTTTATTCCTTAAGTTCAGATTTATACCCTGGTGTAGTGGATTGAACAATGTCCCCCCAGAACTTCAGAATATGACCTTATTTGGAAATTGATTGTTGCAGATGTAATTAGGTTAAGATGAAGTCACATTGAATTAGAGTTGGCCCTAAACCCAATGACTGGTGTCTTTGTAAGAAGAGGACAGGCCATGTGAAGGCAGAGATTGGGGTGAGAGGTGCCAGGGTTGCTGGCAGCCACCAGAAACTACAACAGGGGCATGAAACAGATTCCCCCTCAGAGACTCCAGAAGGAACCAACCCTGCCACACCTTGATTTCAAATTTCAGAACTGTGAGAATAAATTCCAATTGTTTTAAGCCACCCAGTTTGTGGTAGTTTGTTACGGTGCCCAGGAGTAACCACGACACCTGGACAGACAGCTTGATCTCGCTCCACCTGTCACATGAGCATCCAGGTGAGACTGTAGGCAGACCAATTCTTCCAGGTCACCAGTGGGAAGTCAATAGTATATCTGTAAGAAAAAAGGGGGATATAACTAACATGCCCAAGTGTCTCCCTATTAAGCGTAAACAACAGGTCAGGCTCTACATGATAAGAAGCACGTCTAGAACATGGAATCTCAGAAGTGCTGCAAAATGCTACCAATAGCACAAAGTCTGATGACAAAACAGTAAAAAAGCTTTTCAAGGAAGCCAGGTTGTCCCTGCAAGAGTGTCCTTAATTAGGGATAAGTAGTATAGAAGATAACAGCATCCAGTATTTTAAACAGAAAAGGAATTTCATTCACAAAAATCACCAGAAAGGCTAGAAGGTTGGGATCTAGGCTGAGATTCCAAAATCGGCTCCTGAAGCAGCACCTCCAAGCCGAGCTGGCCTGTTGGGGAACGTCGCCCTCGGACATAAACAGGAAGCCACTGCCATGCCTGCTGAGAACACATCACGTCCCTCCCTTCATTGTGGAGGAAGCTGGAACCAGAACTGTTGGCGGGACAAGCTCTGTCACTTGTGTGGCCTGGTGCAAAATAGAAATCCAGACCCTGTGTTCAAACTTGTTAAGAGTCAAGACAGCGACAGCAGAGCACTGATCCGAGCGGGGGCCCTTCTAAGCATGGGCCTGTGGGACTGCTGTGACACATCCCTGGCCGTCGGCTCCAGAGCCAGGGTGGCCTGCTACTCTGCACCCGCTAAATGGGTCGGGATGATGCGTCCTGTGCTGCCACTCTTCCTTCCCTGAGGTTAGCAGATTCGAGTCTGGAAGAGTCTAGAAGCTACGAGAGATTCTGAGAGCCGGCCTACCGTATCCACCCAAGTATTCGAATGCCAGCAAAGATAAATTTTGCAGAGCACTGGGTTCTCTTCTCACCTAAAGACCTACCCTACTATAGCTGGAGCCTTCATACACAGCACCCAACACACATTCCTTCTCTGCGCCAGGCGTGTGCTGCATGCTGACCAAGGAAGACGAGGTCCCTGACCCCCTGGATTTCCCCCAAGTGGACAGAAATGAAAAATTAACAAGCGAACATTCTCACTCTTTCCTCCCTCCAGTTCATTCCTAACAGCAGGGTTGGAGAAATCCTTTGAAAAACATAAATCAAACCACACCCCTGCTTAGATCCTTTCGGTAGTTTCGCCTTGCTTTTGGAACAAATCCAGACCCCTTCCTCTTTCCTGACAAGACCACACACCGCCTGGGCCCCGCCTGCCCCTGACCCTTGCCCACTTGCCCGTATGTCAATGCGGTGTCCTCTCTGCTTTCTGGGACATGCCAAGTTCCTTCCTACCCCTGTCTCTGAACTTGAGCTCTTCCAGCTCGTTGCACAGCCTGCTGCTTCTCAGGAGCCAGCTGAGATGCCACCTTCTCAGGAGGGTTCTCTCTGACCATGCCACCTGCGATCGAATCCCGCCTCACCCCAGTTCTTCTGCATCGCATCACTTTGCTCAATTGTCCCCATGCGCTTAGCTCAATCTGGAGTTATCGTGTGTGTGTGTGTGTGTGTGTGTGTGTGTTTCTCTTTCCTGTCTTCTTCCTGGTTCAGTCCCTTACCCCAGACACAGCACAGCTCATGGCACATGGCAGGAGCTCAAGAAATTATGCGTTGATGAGCTGCTTACCGACGGATGGGTGAAATGAAAAAATTAGCTGCATGCATGGAGGCTAGAGTCAGGACAGCATACATTATTTAGGTAAATGGAATTTAACTTAAAAACTGAGCATTATTCAGGGTGGTCGTGGAGTTTAGGGAAATTAAAGCGGAGAGTTCAAGGCCACTGGCAGTCATCAAATCTCGCAGGTCAGCTAGTCCGGAAAAAATGCAGGCTGGCTTTGGGGTGAAAAGGCCAGGCCAAACGCCGTGCAGTAGGACGGACGAGCTCACGTGTGTTTACGGGCTGTGCCCTTCCTGTTCCCATGGCGTGAGTTCCCACAGCGGATCACTTACTGAGAACGGGGACCCTGCCTTTCTATAGTGTCCCTGGTGCCTCAGTAGCACCAGAGTGTCTTCCTGCTAAGAAGAGTCTGAGCTCTCAGAGGATAGAAGGTTCTAGGCCCTGGGAAAGCTGGCAAACTTCTGGTTTTCTTTCCAGCCTGACTTTCTTGCTTCCTGCGTGGCACCACCAGGTAGGGTGGCCAAGTGTCTGGACTCCTTGGGGTCAAGGAGGTTCCTGGATACGGGGCCTTCAGTTTTCAAACTGGAACAGTCCAACGGAGCAAATCAGGATGACTTAGTCACCTTCTACTGGGCCACCAGAAAGACAGTGTCCAGCATTCTTATTTTTGCTCAAGGCCCTAGTCCTACCAGCTTGCTTCAGCTGGTTTCGTACTCCACATACTCACTTGTAACCAATCCCTATTATTTTTCCTGCATTTATGGCTTTATTGTGCTTCTCACCCCCACCCTCGGCCCTGCTTCTCTGGCTTCCCTCCTTGTCTGGGTCCTTTCTCTGACTGTGCCATCCCAACACCCCTACATGGTCTGATCCACCTTGTCCCGTGGGAGCTTGGGGTTCTACCCCCACACAGGCCCCCAAGAAGTCGTCTTGTCACATGTACCCCAGGAGAGGTGGGAGGACAATGACTGATCAGCATTGTCCTTAAATACAATGGTACAGCTCTGACTACACAGCCCAGAAAAAAAGGCCACAGGATTCAAGAGTTATCTGGTGGCAGTCTATTATAAAGAAGAGGAGTCTGCAAACTCTTTTTATAAAGGGCCAGAGAGACCATTTTGGACTTTGCAGACCATACAGTCTATGTCATAACTCTACAACTCTGCCATTGTAGCATGAGCGCAACTGTAGGCCGGGCACAGTGGCTCATGCCTGTAATCCTAGCATGCTGGGAGGCCAAGATGGGAGGATCGCTTGAGGTCAGGAGTTCAAGACCAGCCTGAGCAAAAGCAAGACCTCATCTCTACTAAAAATAAAAAAATTAGCTGGACATGGTGGCATGCACCTGTAGTCCCAGGTACTTGGGAGGCTGAGGCGGGAGGGTAGCTTGAGCCCAGGAGTTTGAGGTTGCAGTGAGCTATGATGATGCCACGGCCCTCTAGCCCAGGTGACAGAGTGAGACTCTGTCTCCAAAAAAGAAAGAAAGAAAGAAAAGCTGTAGATCAGGGGTCCTCAAACTTTTTAAACAGGGGGCCAGTTCACTGTCCCTCAGACCGTTGGAGAGTGCGCACTGTGGGCCCCGGACAAGTGGGCTGCTAAGCAGGACAGGCAGCGGCGGCAAAAGCACCCAGCGGGCCAGATAAATGTCCTCAGTGGGCCACATGTGGCCTGTGGGCCACAGTTTGAGGACCCCTGCTATAGATAATATGGCAGCAAGTAGGTGTGACTGTGTTATTCCAATAAAACTTTATTTATAAATATAGGCAGTGAACCTAATTTGGGTGTAGTATGTGGACCCCTAACATAGAATATCCTTCCAGATAATTCTGAAAATTTTTTATTAAGGCCACAAAAGTTTTCCTTGTCCTAACCAGCCTGATAGGCCATTGCTCCACACAAAGTACACATCTGCTTCCTAGGACCCACTCTCATCTCTCTCGGACATCTGTGCTGTCACTCAGCTGGGCTGATGGAAACCTTTGCCCCACAGAAATAAATGCTTGTACCGAGACATTGACATGGAAAGAAAGATCACGTGCTACTTATTTCTAGAGGGATGTTTAACAACACATTTGTAATGTGAAAGATGGATATGGAGTTAAATTGTTAATATAATTGAAATTAATATATGGTCAATACTTTGTTAATAGGATTATTAGATTAATAGGGGAAAAATCTCCTCCGATAGGCAGTAGTGTCCTCACTCTTGGTGATGGGGAAGGAAATAACCCCAAATAGTGCTTTTAAAGGTGAATTTTGGGATATTAGCAGTTTCTGGTTTTGTTTTTCAAACTAAGGGGTATCTGTCTGTGGGCAGGGCTCTGTAGCCATGAGTGGCTTATATAGAATCCTGCTTTCCTAATATGTGCAATTTAATATTCCTAAGCAAAGCAGTGTCTTTGTGACATATTTTGAAATGCACTGCCCTTAGAAGAGTGAGTTCCTACAGGGAAGGGGTGGAAGGAGAGAGAAAACAGTAACATTTTAAATTACTTTTCGGGGATGCATTTACTAATACAAAGTGCACGTACCTGGGAATGTCTTATTTCAAGTGAGAAACCTGGGAGGTGAACACGAATAGACAAGGAGGAAAGGAATGGGAAGTAGACTGAATCCAGCAAAACGTCCTTATGTACAGTTCTCTGGTCCTGGAGGTAAGATGTGTTTGGAACAGGAATGATGACAAACAGGGCCCTAAAATGTTGTTGACCGGCTTCCTACCAGTCATCGCTGCTGGTGGGGCTCTCTCGGAATGGCAGAGTTCTCTTTAGCACACAGCAGCACGTGTGGGCTCGTTGCTGAGCCGATTCTGCTGAGCCTAGAAAACCCAGTGCCTTAACAAGTCAGTTCCACACCCCCTCGAATTTGTGCCACGGTGGGGAGTCCTCAGCAGGAAATCCCCCATCTGTTTTGCTTTACCACAAGGAACTTCAGAGGATGAGTTCATTTCTCTGCAAACATCCTCCCGTCGCTGTAAAACAGCATTGGGCTGAGCGATGAGAAATGTCACCCGGAATCCAAGACGACACCTTCAGTTGGAGACAGCAAAGACGGTTACCCTCTGAATGAGATTCTAGTTTGGGAGAGTGTGTATTTTTCCTGTGTTGCTTTCATTTTGAATTTGCATGCTTTTTTTTTTTTTAAGGGCAGTCTGTCTTATTTTTTACTACTTCCTAGTAAAGCTTGGGCATTTGGAGAAATAGATATAGAAGGAAGATTTCTCCAAGACTTGTCCCACGGAGTGACGGAGTACACCCTTAGCACCAACGGATTATAGCTAGATCCAATTTTTCTTTTTAAACAAAAAAGCCTAATTTGAAATTCAAGATTACTTTAAAAATATCACTGCAAGTAAGTACTTTGTCTCTGTTTTTCTCTTTTCTTCATTCTTAATCCCCTAATCAGCCTCTTTTTGCGTATTGTAATCTCAATGAAGTTGTCATTTGGACTATAAATATAAGTACAACAATTTGCCAACTCATAAACTAATTACAAGATGAGATACAGAGTTTTCTGCTCTTAACACTGTTTAGCATATAGCAGGTAATATTTATAGTGATGTTTATGTTTTCATGTTGAGAATCATTTAATTTCATTAACGTTTCGTGTGAATATCTTTTGCCTCATTTCCTCCAGTAATGTAAACTATATTTTAAATTGGAAAATAAGCAAGTAAAAAAAAAATCTCTTCTGAAAAGAGCATTGTTCTCTAGCAAGCAAACCAACCTCTTCCATGTGTGCTAGAATTTCTCTGGAATATGTAGGTAGAATTTGCTGAAGGACTTATCAGGGTAGAGTTAGCTAAAACTATGAGTCTGGTGAGCCCTTTTTAAAATGTCATGAAATCATATTGCAAATGTAAAAAAAAAAAAGCTCTGTAGCAAAAGGGCATTGAAACATTAAAATATTTCAATTGCTGTTACCTTTGGTTACATTATTAAATTGAACTACAGCTGTGCGTATGTTGGAGCCTTTTCCAGACTCCAGGAATCTAGAGCTGGACTCTGATCTAGCTGCATGTGGTTAAATGGTGCCCAGGTAATCAGGAAGACAATCTAGAAATCTAGAAGGGTCCAAAATGTCATTTTCCCCTTGGGGTTCTTAACATCTACCACCATCCCTCAGCTCTCTCGTCCTAATGTGGAGAATTTGCTATCAGAGTGGGTCATGCTACCTTGCCCAGCAGGCATTTAGGGAAAGAAGTGGCTGCTTCAGTGTGCTGTCTGGTTGGTGTCTGGGCTAGAATGAACACAGGAATGATCTGTGCTTCCTCCAGACCTCAGGTCTCCCACTTGACAACAAAGCTATCACCTCTGCCAAGCCTTCTACAGACTACAGAAGAAAGACAATGGGTGACACCCACTTCTACGGAAGTAGGGTGTTGCATTCTTCCATCCAACTTCCTCTAGGCTTTAGATACTTTCTGCCTCACCCTCTAAGAAACACGGTTCCTATTCATCACCCATTGCCATGCCAAGGGTGAACAGAACCGATCGTGTTACTGTTTAGCCCTTCAGTTAAAGATCATTATCTGCCAGGCCACCTGTTATTTTCTTTGAGGGGAGTGTATTATTTCAGATCTATAGATGTCCTTTAAATTTCCCCTACCTGTTGTGTGGTAGGTAGGTGTAGTCCAAGGGTAAAGTCCTGTTGTGAACAACGGGAATCAGCGTCCCACTTTTGAAAGCATTAGTGGCAATGGTATAATCTTTGGTGGCCACAAACCCGCCCTTGGGGGAGGGGAAGGATAATCTGGGAAATGTGAAAAATGAAATAAAATGAGAGTCTGGTGTTTGCCATCCGGGATGGTTGTTGCTTTTAGAGGAATTGCTTGCCTTTTGATTAGGTTGTGCTTAAGGATTTGTGTTTCTTTCTATGGGGCATAGAGTTGCCCAATAGCCCCCCTTAAGGATGCTAGCTACTCATCAGCTAAGGGGGTCTTGGTCTTCCACCCTTACAAAGGAGAACCATGAAGAAGGTGAGTTTTCCTATTTGTCATGCTCTTCCTTAACCAGTTAAGAAGATGCTCAGTAGATTTTGCCTTCTTTAACTGGCCTGTTATCTACCTGCTAAATATGAATGGGCATTATGACTCCTTTCTCCACCAGTGGAAATTATATTGCTGAGTTTCAAAAGACATCAGGCCATCTCAACCTTGGGCAGCTGTCCTTTGTTTAAAAAAATGGTCTGCATTGAGTAGCTCATTTATAAACCTGTGTTCTGGGCAAATATAGACTGCCATGTCCTGTGGTGCCAGGAGATGAGAAAGAGGAAGATGATGATCATGGCATCTAACAAGCATTGACTGCCACCCTTTGCCAGATGTGACACTAAATATTCCATAACACCTATCACATTAAATCTTCCTTACCTGTAATGCAGGTAATATAGGCAGCCTCATCCGCATGTTTCAATGGCTAAGTGACAACAAAGATCCAAGAATGTTCCTATCAACTATACTCTTTTTGTTTGTTGTCATTGTTGATTCTTTCATTCATCTGTTAGCTACCAGGGCTGTGGTGTGTCCAGGCTCCTTTGTGTATTACTTTAATTCTTGGATCACATTTCTAGAAGGAAACAGGTAGCCTAGAATAGGTAGCAAGCTGGGGTGGGGGTGGAGCAGAAGGAAACATGTGGACCTCAGTAGTAGTGAGTTTTTGCTGTGTGCATTAGAAATGGATTTCAGTTCTCTCTGCCCTGGGTTAACCTCTATGTAAAATGTGACCTCACCCCATGTCATGCTTTTCTAGGCTTCAGTTTCTGCAGGGTTATGGGGATAATTAAAACTTATTGGCTAAAAGCATTGACATTCTTGGAAGAAAACAGCACGTTAATGAGCAAATCTGTTTTAGTTGTTTGTACTGAACCATGTTTGTGTGTGTGTGTGTGTGTGCGCGCGTGTGTATGTGTGATGTATTGTTTTTTTATTTCAGAATATTCTGGGGGTGCAAATGTTTTAGCTACATAAATTGCTTTTGTACTGTTTGAGTCTAAATTGTAAGTGTGCCCATTCCCCCGATAATGTGCACTGCACCCATTAGGTGTGAATTTACCCATCCCCTTCTCCCCTACCCACCTGCTTGATCTCTGACGAGTGTTATGTGCATATACATATGTGTTGATCAATTAGTTCCAATTTAATGGTGAGTACATGTGGTGTTTGTTTTTCATTCTTGTGATACTTCACTTAGAAGAATGGGCTCCAGCTCCACCCAGGATGATACAATAGATAGTTCACCACGATTTTTAATGTCTGAATATCTATAGTATACATATACCACATTTTATTAATCTGTTCATGTGTTGATGGGCACTTGGGTTGTTTCTGCATCTTTGCAATTGTGAATTGTGCTGCTATAAACATTCGAGTGCAAGTGTCAACCAGGTTTTGACTGGAAGCAAATAAGACACTTAGAATGAAGTCTTTCAAATTACCAGAAAGGATGGCGGGGTATCGGATTTTTTGCTGTCATAAAACATATATTTTAAGTAAAATTTACCATGACATCTACTGTTATAAACATTTTATTAGTATGTGACAAATAGTGATTAGCTGATTTGTAAATAATTATTCAACAAATGATAAAGAAATAAGTTTATAAATTTGGGAAAGGAAGTCATTGGGGAATTAATAAAACTTTTCCTTGTTTTCATATTGTTCCTAATCTAGGTTATTGTGAACATTTTCAGGCTAATTTCCACCTTTAGTATATCATCAATTTAATGATTATTTATTGAATATTTCTTAGGGCATCACTAAGAGGTGTGTATATGTGTTAGATACAGACATGAATATATTTATATGTGGCTACACATTGCCTTGTGTTCAAATTGTAAAATATATCAGGGATAGTCCATGATTAGTTCTGAGAACAAATCTACTACAGGATGAGTTATATACTTTGATGATGGCATTCAATGAGAGAGAACAACTGAATTCAGAAATACTATCCTCTCACAATTTTAGATTTATGGAAGTTTGAAGCTACAGGTGTCCCAAAACTCTCCATACAAAAGAAAAATTTTGTAAAATTTTATAATGAATATTTTATAAACAAAGGTATATTTAGCTACAATTTTGCATTTTCCCTATGTATGGTGACTTTTGGAACACCCTGTAGAATGGATTTTGGGTCATCTTATTCAACTCCTTTACTTTATGTATAAGGAAACTGAAGCCAGTGTAACAAAATGACTTACATAATATCACTAATTAGCTGCAGAACTAGGATGAGAATTCAAGCGACTGGCCTCCGAATCCAGTGCCTTTTTGTTGAATTTTTAGTTCTTATGTTTAAAAATATTATTTTTTACAATGATTAAAAAATAATAAAGATATGCCCCCATTATCATACCTTTTGCCTTTTAAATATTTTTATATTCTGCTCTTTTGCCTTTTAAATATTTTTAATAAAAATATCTCAAATATACAATAATAATAATAATTATCTGCAAACCTACCATCAAGAATATATGTTATTTTGCCATCTTAAGTTCAGACAACTTATAAAATAAAATGAAGCTCATTATAAATGCAGCTAAACACGACCTTTCTCTCTTCCCCCTTCTTCTCAAGATAATTATTATGCTGAAATTGCTGCATATCATTCCTATATCTATTTTGGTATTTTGGCATCTTTACTCTCTGTGTGTGTTTGTTAGATACAGACATGAATACATCTATATGTAGTTATATTTGTGATTATACTATTGTGTCGAAAATTTAAAATATATAACGCATCATCCACACTCTTTTGCAACTTTCATTCAACGTTATTTTAGAGTTATATCCATGTTGGTACATAGGTATCTTGTCCATTTATTGCAAGTGCAGGATAGTATCATGTTGCATCAATAATCTAAGTTTAATTTATCCATTTTTCCTAATGAAGGAAATTTGTGTTTGTCTCTACAGTTTTGCCATTACAACCATGCTGCAGTGATCCTTGTACAGATCCTTTTACACATGTGCTAGAATTTGTTGAGGGGAGTTATCTAGAAGTTGGATTGTCCGGTCATAGGGAATGCACATCTCTTTACTAGATGTTGCCAAATTACTCTATATTAGTTTACTAATTAGTTTACTAATTAGTTTACTAAACTAAACTATATTAGTTTACTATACTGAACCAGGCTAAGCAGTAGTTCTAAACTCTAGGTGCAGATGAGATTTACCCAGTGAGCATTTAAAAATTACCAAGACCTAAGTCCCAGTTCAGAACAATTAAATCAGAATCTCTAGAAAGGGGACCCAAAATGGTATTTGTTTTAAAGCTCCCCAGCTGATTCTAATATACAACTAGGGTTAAGATCCACTGAGTTAGCATTTCTATCTCCCCTTATCTTTTCCAATACTAGGGATGATCAGACATTCTTTTTTGCTAATCTCTTAGGTATAAGGACTTTCTGATTACTGGTAAAGTTTTTATATTTTTATGATATTAAAATATTAAATATTTTTATGATATTAAATATTAAATATTTTATGATATTAAATATTTTTATATTAAATTTTATGATATTAAATATTAAATTTTATGATATTAAATATTTTTATGATATCATCGACTATTCCAGTGCCTTCCATTGAGAACTATGTATTATGTATCTCACCCATTTTTTTCCCTTTAATTGTCTTTTATTGTTGATTTGTAGGCATCTTTTTTTTTTTTTTTTTTTTTTT
>VSMD01129690.1:0-59741 GCA_008750895.1 Mirza zaza
GCCGGGCGCGGTGGCTCAAGCCTGTAATCCTAGCTCTCTGGGAGGCCGAGATGGGCGGATCGTTTGAGCTCAGGAGTTCGAGACCAGCCTGAGCAAGAGCGAGACCCCATCTCTACTATAAATAGAAAGAAATTAATTGGCCAACTAATATATATAGAAAAAATTAGCCGGGCATGGTGGTGCGTGCCTGTAGTCCCAGCTACTTGGGAGGCTGAGGCAGTAGGATTGCTTGAGCCCAGGAGTTTGAGGTTGCTGTGAGCTAGGCTGACGCCACGGCACTCACTCTAGCCTGGGCAACAGAGTGAGACTCTGTCTCAAAAAAAAAAAAAAAAAAGTGAAAGTTGGATTTTGCCAGATAGGCAAGACTGAGGAAAGGACAAGCAAATTGTACAGTATTTGGGAATGTGAGTGTTAGAATCTTAGATTAGGCTTAGATCTCATCTTCAGCTCTTACTAACTTGGGGACCTTGGACAAGCATTTATTCTCCATCTTTAGTGAAATAGAGACATTCATGATCACTCTCTCAATGAAGTTACTATGAGATTTAAATAAGAGAATGCATTTTAATGCACTCAGCAGATGTCTGGCTCACAGGAAGTATTCAGTAACGGCATACACGTGACACATATGTCTATATGCAGCACAGCAAAGGAGGAAAATGGTTTGGCTCCCTTGGGAACATTGAGTGGTTAGAATGAAGCCAAAGGTTTCATTTATGCCAAAGGGGTCTTTAAAGCTGAGTGGAAAGGCAGGAGCTAGATCCATGGCTCCATAAAGGAATGGTATTAGAGCTATTAAAGGGTTTCACAGAGGAATGACATGATCAGCTTTATGTCTAGAGAATTTGCTCTGTACTTTTTTTGAGACAGAGTCTCACTGTGTTGCCCCAGCTAGAGTGCCGTGGTGTCAGCCTAGCTCACAGCAACCTTAAACTCCTGGGCTCAAGCAATCCTCCTGCCTCAGCCTCCCAAGTAGCTGGGACTACAGGCATGCGCTACCATGCCCGGCTCATTTTTTCTATATATTTTTAGTTGTCCAGCTAATTTCTTTCTATTTTTAGTAGAGATGGGGTCTCACTCTTGCTCAGGCTGGTCTCTAACTCCTGAGCTCAAGAGATCCTCCCACCTCTGCCTCCAAGAGTGCTAGGATTATAGGCGTGAGCCACCACGTCTAGCCTGCTCTGTAATTTTGTAGATGTATGGAAGAGAATCAAAGAAGTTAAACTAAACATGGGGAAAAGCGCAGACTCTTGAGGCAGGTGAGGAAAGGAAGGACCAGAGCTTGACTTAGGATAGTAACAGTGGGCATGGGGACTTGAGAATGGATATGGAAGATGCTCAGGAAGTTGAGTAGACAACAATGGTCACTACTTAGGAGTGGAGAGTGAGAGGAAGTGGGTTTGGGATGGCTCCTGGGATTTTGATGTGGGCCTTGCAGTGGAGGGTGGGCTTGCTGTGTAGGAGATGTTTTCACTTCTCACTTCCCTCTCCATCTTTACCCTGTTAAAGGGTAGCTCCCACTGTTCTTGTTCCAATGGCTCCCCTGTGCTCTGTGCTGCCGTTTATTGCAGCACCTGGCCTATGGTATAATAACTACTTGTGTACTTGTTCCCTCTTGCGCTTGTGAGCTCTTTGAGGATTAGCTTGGCCAGTGCTGGCCACAAAGGAGCAAGCTAAACTGGGTGGATTGATGAACCAGGATCAAGACTATGGGATGGAGAGCAGACTTTGGAGGAAGATTTATTTTTATCCTTGCTAAATTTAAGATTCATTATCGACTCTGTATAGTTTAAGATTCATCTTTAGGTGGCTCATGCCTATAATCCTAGCACTCTGGGAGGCCGAGGGGGGGAGGTCGCTCAAGGTCAGGAGGTCAAAACCAGCTTGAGCAAGAGTGAGACTCAAGGTCAGGAGTTTGAAACCTGCCTGAGCAAGAGCGAGACCCTGTCTCTACTAAAAATACAAAGAAATTAATTGGTCAACTAAAAATATATATAAAAAAGATTCATCTTCAAATGGCTGTGCCCAATATGCATTTAAATTTACTTGACTTGGATTCAGGGGTTAGAGGCCTGTGTTGCATATTTCTGAGGTATTGGTAAGGACAGTTGAGGTCAGCAGGGGTGAAATCTCCCATAGTGTCTATGTCAGGTGGGAAGGAAAGACAACCACAGAAAGAACCTTGCAGTGGATACCAATAGTGAAGGGGTTGGCCGAGGAGGAGAGGTTTGGAAAGGAGTTCCTGAGAGTAGAGTGATCATTAGAGGGGGAGTAGGAGATGGTATCCCATCTTCCACAAAAACCATGCTAAGTGAGGGTTTTTCCAGAGTAGTTACTAAGAGGACTAAAAACAACAATTTGAATGTAGCAACTGAAAACTGGCAACTTTTTCCAGAGTGATTTCAGTACACTGGTGGAGACAGACATCAGATTGTAGTGGGGACGGGGATTGAGTGGAAGGTGAACTGAACAAACTGAGTCTAGGCTATGCTCTGTTGGAGTTTGTCTGGAAGGGGTTGGGGAGAGAAGGCTGTAGCTTGGGTGAGTCTAGGAGGGGACATAGTATATAGGGAGTGTTTAAAAATTATTTGGGATAGATTTGATCATCTGTAGGCATTGGGGAAGAAGCTAATAGAAGAGATTTAGTTTGCTTGTCTTTGTTTTTTCAAAGCCGGCACGCAGATGTTACTACAGCCTGGCAATGTGTTAAATTCTTACATTTACGTTCTTAGTGGATCCTCATCACAATGCAGTCGCATGGGTAGTGTTACCCCATTTTACTGATGGGGAAAGAGAGGCCTAACTTTCCTGAGGTCACACAGCTACTACATAGAGGAGGCATTTGGTTGGGACTAGAATCTAGTTCTATCTGGCTCGAGGGTCTATTGCTTCTTTAACTGGCTGCCTCTTAAGTGAGACAATCACAGTTTGAAAGAGAATTGTAAAATGATTTAGTTCAACTCCCATTGTGGTGGTAATTTTGTATGAAATGACCTCAGTTTGGCTGAGGTCTCTGCTGTGATGTAAATTTGGTTTAATTGCTGGAGTGACTGTCCTTTTCTGTTACAGTAACCTTTTGTTTACTCTGGTGCCTCAACTGAAATATTTCGGCATGGCCTAATTAATCAATATGGTCGCTAATCATTGTATTGTTAGAGATGAATGGAAACTTTCATTCATCAGGGGAAAGGATGATAGGATTTCCAAGAAAACAAATTAGGTGGTTATCGTGTTGCAGATGGCACATGCCAAGACTGAATGTAAGTTTATCAGCATGCCCTCTCCCCCATTTTCTAATAGTTGCCTACTTATTGGAAGCTAACTGGTGACAAAGGAACGCACATATTTAGCCATTGACCATTGCAAATTTAAAGTAAAAGTGCAGAGAGTCCAAGGGGGGTAAAAACCAGACTGTTGAATCTACAGGGTTCAGTGTCCTAATTTGTACCTTTTAAATGAGAACTTGTCTAATACATTCTCAGGTTAATAACAGTATAGATATGTTTTATTTTATATGTATATACATATATATATATATTTTTTGAGACAGAGTCTAGCTTTGTTGCCCAGGCTAGAGTGAGTGCCATGGTGTCAGCCTAGCTCACAGCAACCTCAAATTCCTGGGCTCATGCAATCCTCCTGCCTCAGCCTCCCGAGTAGCTGGGACTACAGGGATGTGCCACCATGCCAGGCTAATTTTTTTTTTTCTTCTATATATATTAGTTGGCCAATTAATTTCTTTCTATTTATAGTAGAGATGGAGTCTCACTTTTGCTCAGGCAGGTTTCAAACTCCTGACCTCAAGCAATCCGCGTGCCTTGGCCTCCCAGAGTACTAGGATTACAGGCACAAGCCACCACTCCTGGCCATATTTTATATGTATATACATATAAAACATAGTAAAGACCTTTGGTCTAGTTGTGCTGTTGTTTTTTAATCTTATTTTTCCTCTTTTTGTTACATTATTTTGCTTTTTTCTGCAAATATCCAGTGAGTAGTAGTTGATGCATATAGTTTTTTTTTTTTTTTGGAGACAGAGTCTCTCTTCTGTTGCCCTGGCTAGAGTGCCATGGTGTCAGCTTACCTCACAGCAACTTCAAACTCCTGGGCTCAAGTAATCCTCCTGCTTCAGCCTCCCGAGTAGCTGGGACTATAGGCATGCACCACTATGCCCGGATAATTTTTTCTATACATTTTTTGTTGGCCAATTAATTTCTTTCTATTTTTAGTAGAGACGGGGTCTGGCTCTTGCTCAGGCTGGTCTCGAACTCCTGACCTTGAGCGATCCTCCCGCCTCCCAGGGTGCTAGGATTACAGGCGTGAGGCACCATGCCCGGCCGATGCATATAGTTTTTATTCATCTGTATCATCAGTCTCTTTCCCTCTGTAACAGCCTCTTATCCTCACCCCTGACTGTTCCCCATTGGCTTTTGGAATGTAGACTGTCCCACCTTCAGGATCTGGCATAGTGCTTTCTTGTGTCGATATTCAACTTGTTCCTCTTCCTGCTCTGTTTACTGAAAACTGTTAGTTAGATTTAATGACTTGGCTTAGTTTCAGATTTACTTTTGTAGGTAAGAAAGGTTAACAGGTGGTGGTGTGTGTTTCCTTTGGAGCATGTTGTGTCTGATTATTTCACTGTAATGAGCCTGATTCCTGCGCCGTAGAGCTTAGTATTAACTTGTGACCTCATGGCTTTAGCATCCATTGAGGATGGTCCTTTAGATTCTTTATTTTACTAGGGACTATAAAAATGGTGCTCTTATATTATAATTCTGTTACTTCTTCTTCAGTTAGTAGTTGGAAATTTTCTGAAAAGGACTTTATGCGATCAACTCTGTGCTAAGCTTAAAATACCATTTGTTCAGGGATGGCAAGTTAAGGGCTTGATTCTTTCCCTTTATTTATAAATCTGTAGAGCAATATGTTGATACATTCTGATGGTGGCTGATGCTTTTTTTTTTTTTTCATGTTCCTATGGATTCTGAAGTGACTGATGCTTTTTAAAAAAGAATATTATAGACTTATAGATTTAAAAATAGTAGTGTGCTTATTTTATTGTGCACTCATGGTTTCTTGTTTTATTTAATTGATGATAGTTTATTACTATCATTATTTATTTATTTGAGACAGAGTCTCACTTTGTTGCCTCAGCTAGAGAGCCATGGTGTCAGCCTAGCTAACAGCAACCTCAAACTCCTGGGCTCAAGCAATCCTCCTGCCTCAGCCTCCTGAGTAGCTGGGACTACAGGAATGTGCCACCATGCCCGGATAATTTTTTATATATCTATAGTTGGCCAATTAATTTCTTTCTATTTTTAGTAGAGATGGGGTCTTGCTCTTGCTCAGGCTGGTCTCAAACTCCTGAGCTCAAACAGTCTGCCCACCTCGGCCTCCCAGAGTGCTAGGATTATAGGCATGAGCCACGGGGCCGGCCCATTATTTATTTTGATGGTAAATTTTTCCCAGATTTAGCTAGTGGGCACCCCTTCAAGTTGGATTGTATGTCCTTTAGTCATTTCTCCATTGTGTTTTGAGCATTTGTGTAGTTTCTGGTACAATAAGATATTCCAGGCTTACCTTTTACCTTCTGTTCTCCAGCCCTGGAGTCAGTCTTTTATCCAAGAAGCTCCTGTTCCTTTAAGTAGAGAATGGTATTTAAAAAACTGAGATTTGAGAGCTCATGTAACTGGCCCCATTGAACAAATTTCAATGACCCGTATGTAATCCTCTCCCTTAACTACTTGACCTTTTGAGTTGTTTCTTAGAAATGGCGGATTTTCTGTAAGACAAAGGAGCTGAGATTCTGAAAGCCCTTGTACAGACTTCCTTACCCAAGATTCACCACCCCCCATAACCTGCCATCTATGCGGTAGCCCCTAGTTAGTTACACCACAACTGGCCTGCAACCTGCCTCAAGGCATGTAGCCCTCCTTTAAAAGCCCATGATCTTTGTCAGAGCTTCTCCTGTTCTGTGGACAAGGCTTCTGTGGTATTAAAAATTCCTTTCATCCTTAGAAAGCCTCATTGTCTCAATAATTGGATCTTTCTGCAAGGAGCAACTGGACCTAGACCCAAAACCTCTTGTGGTTTCCACAATACTCATTGCTATTGGAGTGTTACTGCTCCCAAGGCCTCTCAAGTAGGCAGAGCTAAGGAATTTTCTATGTATACATATACATGTGTTACAAATATACATACGCACATGCACACGTGTACATGCACACATATGCACACACATTGTGACTTTATACCAATACCTCCAATTCCAATACAGCACCACAGGTTAACTCATTTCTTCCCTCTCTATAGTTGTACGCTCCTTTCTCTGACATGAGGAACTTGGCTCTCATTGTAAGCCTTTATGTAGTCAGTCTCCCATTGCTGCCACCACAGTTGCATGGATATCCTCTTCACTGCAGCCGGGTTCCAACACCCTGGATTGGGCTACCATGAGTATCTCCTCTTCCCCAAAGTTCCTATGTCCTTTTGGCATGACACCATGGACTCTTCTGTCCCAGACCTATCTCCCTGTATTCATGTTTCCATTCCTACTTGTGGTTTCTGCAGGCTGGTGGAACAAGATGGAGTGGAGATCTGAATGTGGCACCAAAGGATTAAAGAAAAAGTGCCTGGACCTCTGGGAGAGAAATGAAGCCTGGCTCAGGCAAAAAGAGTCAACAGGTTAAGGGCTTTTCGTTGTAGTGTTGCTTTCTTAGGGCCCAGGCCTATGGGGCCCTGGGATGACAGGAAAGGGCAGCCTTTAAAGCCCTGTGTGATTCAGTACCTGGACAGTGTGCTAATGGCCCTTTTCCTCCCAAGCCTAGAACCATCTGAGAGAGATGAAGTTAGGTGGAAGGTTAGAGTATTAGGAGCTTTACTATCAATAAAGCTAAGATTGGAGAATGTGGTCTTCTACTTCTTTCCCTCCAGTCTAGCCCCTGATGCCTTTATTAGTTTCCTAGGACAATTACCACAAACTTGGATGGCTTAAAATAAGAGAAATTTATTCTCTCACAGTTTTGGAGGCTAGAAGGCCAAAATCACAGTATCAGCAGGGCTATGCTTTCTCTGAAGGATCCATGGAAAAATCTGTTCTATCCCTTTCTCTTAGCTTGTGTTTGCCAGCAATCCTTGGCATTCTTTGGCTTACCACAGCATGACTGCAGTGTCTGCCTCCATCCTCACATGGTGTTCTTTCTTTGTGTCTGTCTCTTACCTTCTTAAAAGGACACCAGTCACATCCGATTAAGGCTCACCCTAATTGAATATGACTTCATCTTGATTACATCTGCAAAGACCCTAATTCCAAATAAGGTGATATTCACTAGTAGTGGGGGTTAGGTTTCAACATTTCATTTTGGGAGACACAAGTCAAGCCATTACAGTGCTCAACCACGCAGGAGCTTGCTTGGCTCACCGTGAGGTCAAACCTAGTGAGCTGCAAAGTTGGAACTAAAAGGCCGGACATCCATCTGCCTCAGGCAGGGCCCAGGTTCATTCTTTTTTTAGCCTAATTTATTATCTGCTAAACTGGTGAGTGCTGTTATCTCCCAGGGGCTGTGCTTTATAGTAGATCTTAGAATTGTTCTCTTTAGAGGTATTATAGTTATTAATAGTAGTGTAGATCAGTTCCATGGCAGGCCTTATTTTTTTCTTTTTTTTTTTTTTAAGAGACAGTTTCTCTCTGTAGTCTCAGTTGTAGTGCAGTGGCCCTGTGGCCTGATCATAGCTCACTGCAGCTGTAAGTTCCTGGGGTCAAGCGATCCTTCCACCTCAGCCTCCTGAGTGGCCAGGACTATAGGTGTATGCTACTACGCTCACCTAATTTTTAATTTTTTTGTAGAGGCAGGGTCTTGCTACGTTGCCCAGGCTGGTTTCAAACTCCTCAAGCTATTCTCTCACTTTGGCCTCCCAAAGTGCTGGGACTACGGGTGTGAGCCATTGTGCTTGGTGTGACAGGCCTTGTTGAAGAAACCAATACTCACATGATGAGAGCCATCAGTTTTTAACTCACAGAAGTTGTTTAAATAAGAGAATACAAATCAGAAACACAGGATACAAGGAAAGCAATATAGCATATAATGTTATATTTGGCAAGAAAGCACCAGCCTCAGTTTCTGTTTTATTACCAAATAAATGTATTGTCATTAGAATGTGAAGTCTAGATTTTTTCCTTTATGATCATGTAAAAACTTTCAAAAATGAAGATGGGAGGGAACTATATAAGTATGAATTGGTGCTGGAATTTTCTTCACTTAATGGAAAAGATTTTTAGCTCATTAAAAAAATTCTTAGGTTACTTGCTATAAATATGGTTATTTGCTTTAGGTGGTCTCAAATACTAAAGGTCAGCTCCGTAGAAGCAAAGTAACAAAGTTAGCATCAGAGATATTGTTGTTATTCACTTTGGGGACTCAGTCTCAAAAGAAGGGTAGCATTTGAAAAAATGATTATTGCATCACCTTCAGCTAAAAATAATGGTTTGCTTGTTGCAAAATATAACAGGAAACATTAGGAAATACTTCCATTGTTTCCCAGAAACATTACTGCAAGAGCCTTTGAAACTTAAATTTCTTCTTGGCTCAGAGAAATAAAGGTAAAAGAGAAAGAGGAGGGGCTTGGAATTTAATTGTATTAGTATGATTTAAGTTTAATAATGACTGATGTGAACTACTTGTCAGAAACTTTATACATTTTAAGGGTAAAGAATATAAGTAGGCAACCAAAAAAAAAGAAATGAAAAGGTTTATGTGTGTTCAAAAATGATCAATGTTACTAATAATCAAAGAAATGAAACTCTTGTGTTTTAAAATCTAACATTTGGACCCCAGAGCACTTGCAGAGCTCCAGGTCAAGACCAGAAGGAAATGAAACTTCACCCTAGACATTTTTTGCCTATCATATTGGCAAAGATTTAGGTGGTGGGGTCGAAGTTAAGGTTTTAGATACTTTAATACATTTAAAAATTTATGAGGATCATGTATTAACTTTATAGATTGAGAAAGGTCTAAAACCTAAGCTACCTAGGTCTTTAATATATGTACCTGATTTGTAGGTAGAATTAGTTTTGTGTAATCAAGGGATTAGTGATGCTAGGAAGGGGCAAAGTATATTTCCCAGACCAATTAGCAAACTAGGTCAAGGGCTGAGGTTTGATATCAATTTGCTGCATGTTTTAGCGGTCTCCGTGCCTCAGTTTCTTGTCAGAGCCATTGTTCTGTAGCTTAGACCAGACATTTTGATTCTTGTTTCTCTCACTTCTGTCAGGAATTTTGTTCAGAATATATCTGCAATCTGCCCACCTCTCTTTGCCCACCATGGAGCCACGCCACCATCTCATCTTGCCTGGGTTAGTGCACATTGCCTCCTTGCTGATCTCCCTGCTTGCGGCCTTGTCCTCTTAGACATAAGAGCCAGAATGAGATTTTTTTTTTTTTTTTGAGTTAGGGAGAGTCTCGCTCTGTTGCCGGGGCTAGAGTGCTGTGTCGTCAGCCCAGCTCGACAGCAACCTGGGCTCAAGTGATCCTTCTGCCTCAGCCTCCCAAGTAGCTGGGACTACAGGCATGTGCCACCATGCCCTGCTAATATTTTCTATTTTAGTTGCCCAGCTAATTGCTTTCTGTTTTTAATAGAGACGGGGTTTCTTTCTTGCTCAGGCTGGTCTTGAACTCCTGACCTCAAGCAATTCTCTCGCCTTGGCCTCCCTGAGTACTAGGATTACAGGTGCAAGCCACTAAGCCCAGCCCAGAATGAGGTTTTCAAAGTGTGAGCTAGCTAACTTTGCTGCATCAGATTGTCCAGAAGGGTGGTAGTGTCATCTCTTTGGATAGAAATGGATGTTTGAGTATGAAGAACTGGATAGCAAGGGGAGGGGGGAGCCTTCGATCACTTCTCATGTCATTCAGAGTAAACGCCAAACTCCTTTACTCTGCAGCCTCACCCCTCACCATTCTTCTTCATGCTCACTGAGTGGCAGCTAGACTTACCTCCTTGCTTTTCTTACAGAGCTCAAGAGGCTCCTTCCTTGCTGTTGCCTCAGCCCCAAATGCTCTTTTCCATGTGTCTGTATGATTACTTCCCCCTTCAGGTGTCTGCTTCCCTGCAGTACCTTCCTTCGCCTGCCCCTTGCATTCCGTCTGCTTTACCCTGGGTTCTTCATGGCACATAATACTCACTTATGGTGTGTTTCACTCCATTAGCATTGGGACATTGTTTCATTCCCTGATGAATACCTGCCCAGCTCTTAGGCATTAGATAACTATTTGTGGAATAACCGGCTGGACTTTCAATTTCTTCTTTAGTGGCTTATTCCTCTGCTTAGAGAAATCCTCAGGCCACCCTTGTTCTTGGCTCAGGAAAAAGGAACGCTGCCTTCTGTGTACCAAATGTTTCTAAAAAGGTGATATGTGGGCTTCCCTTTTCTCACTGCTCAGATTTTTCTATTCTAATATTCTTTACCAGTCATGCAAATAAATCTGTTTTCTAAGTAACTTTACCGTGTTTGGGACCAATTCTTTCCTTTTCCTGAATTTGTTATCATTTTATGTAAATATGTTAGCACTTGGCACTTTTTCCTTCATTCAGCTGGCAAATAATTATTGCAGCAGATATTGTGAGCCAGGCTGGGTGCCAGACTTAAAGAGATGGCGAGTCTGCCTTTCCCTGGAGGACTTGATGGCTCAGTGGGTGGTCGGAAGTGCCAGCAGTTGGGACAGGCAGTAATGAGGAATGCAAAGAGGTAGGCAGAAACACAGGGATGGTTCACCCAGGCCTCTTCCAGAGGGTTGGGAAATCTCAAGGGTGGGCAGGAGTTTGCTAGGTGAGGAGGAAGCAGGCATAGGCCGCTCCAATAACTTGTGCAAAGGCACAGAGAACTTTACTTGTGTGCAGAGGCACAAAGCAGTGAGTATTATTGGAGCACAAACTACAACTCAGGCAATGATTGTGAATGAGGCCACAATAATCGGGCTTGGGCCAGATCCAGATGCCTGTAAGGGACCATGTGGTTACTGGTTACTGTATATAGAGAGACTTCTCTAGTACAGCCCATGGCTTTGGGCTTGTGCTCCTGTGTACGTGTGAAGGGAGGCGGGTAAGGGGGTAGCCTGGAAGCTTTTTTTTCTTTGCATGCCTACTTCCTGAGGCAGGGAGAATCCAGAATATTTCCTGCCATGTATTAATATATCTCTGTGCAAATTATTTTCTTATTTGGATTATAAACTCCTAAAGGGTGGTGGGGTTTACTTTTTATGTTCCTCATCACCCCTGGCATTGTGGAATGGATACTAATTTAAGCTTTCTTTAACAAAATGATGACCATGTTGCTACCTTTAACCCTGCTCTGTTTTCACCTCTTATTAACTCATAACATGTTTTCTCCTTTTATCCACCCCATCTGTCACTTCTCAATTTGCTTTCTGTCAGGCAAAATAAATTTATTGGAAAAAAAAAGGGGAAAAAAAAAAGGCCGGGCGTGGTGGCTCACGCCTGTAATCCTAGCACTCTGGGAGGCTGAGGTGGGTGGATTGCTTAAGGTCAGGAGTTCGAAACCAGCCTGAGAAAGATCAAGACCCCATCTCTACTAAAAATAGAAAGAAATTAATTGACCAACTAAAAATATAGAAAAAATGAGCCAGGTGTGGTGGTGCATGCCTATAGTCCCAGCTACTTGGGAGGCTGAGGCAGGAGGATTGCTTGAGTCCAGGAGTTTGAGGTTGCTGTGAGCTAGGCTGATGCTACAGCACTCTAGCCTGGGCAACAGAGTGAGACTCTGTCTCCAAAAAAAAAAAAAAAAAAAAAATTGTTCTGGGAGGATTTGTTATCTGAGCTGTCAGAGGCCAGGTCCTAATGAACCTGGAAGTGGGCTAAGGCAGTCTCTCCAGTGCTGCTGCTTCACCTTTGTGTTCCCTATGCCTTTCACTTGCTGGGTGCTCAGTACATTTTTGTTGAAGGAATCATCCTGTTGATTGACAGAAAGATTAAGTCCAAGTTTTCATAGCAAAACCTGTTGCCAATTTTTCTTCCTTAATCTCTTGTAATCTTTGCTTTCTAAGCTTCAGACACATTAAACTTCCTTCATTCCTGTAATACTTCCAAATATTTCCACTGCGGAATGTTCTTTCTCTCATCTGGCCAACTCCTATACCTTCTTATAACTCTTAACTCCTCCCCTTTCTGGGGAAGTGATTTCTGACTAACCCAGGTGGAGTTAGTTTTTTCTTCCTGTGTATATTTTTGTAGTGAAGTTTGTTCAGCCTCTAGATAGTGAGCTTGGAAGGTGAAGACAAACCTTACCCCTCTCTGTGTTTCCAGTACTTTAGCCTGATACCTTTCTATTCTGCTGAATGAATGGTTTGTAAATTATTATAGCAAAGTATGTTATGATAATCTGGAAGCACACCTGAGCAAACTCTGTTCTAGGGATGTTCAACCTACACTAGGCCTTTATACAGGTGCACGTATGTGTCTGTTCAGAAGTGGTACACAGGGGTAGCATCTTGTAAACTTCCAAAGGTAGAAAACTCATTTTTACTTGGGAGAATTCTGAGGAGGCCAGCAGTACAGTCAGGACAGTGATTCAATGCCAGTAATAGGAACTTGGCAGGAGGAGCGGTTAGAGGCCCTTCTTCAGGAGTCCAGAGAGAGGTGAGGGAGTCTCCCTAGGAGTGGTAGAAGGGAATGGAAAGTCACTAGAGAGAAGAATTCCTGCGGGGGAGCTTCCATGCCATTTGGGAGAAGTGACCACTGACCCTAATAATTCGGTATGATGACTGTATTGTCTTCATTGCAGAGACTGTCCTAGCTGTCATGGAGGTGGCCGAGGCGGAGAGTCCTCTGAACCCCAGCTGTAAGATAATGACCTTCAGACCCTCCATGGAGGAGTTCCGGGAGTTCAACAAATACCTTGCATACATGGAGTCTAAAGGAGCCCATCGAGCAGGACTTGCAAAGGTGATTATCCTCAGATCCTTTAAATAAAAACGATCAGTTGGCATTTAAATTATGCTCTTTGTCATCAGATGTGAGATATTGGCTTTTCCAAAGAAAGATATTTGCAAAATCTTTGTTCTTGTTAATACGTGTGGAAATTAGATTTTTTTCAAAGAATAATTATTTTTCTTCTACCTATATTAGTTTGTTTTCTGGGCCGTGGACCAGGTGAGTGGTGGGCAAGCTAGCGAGCAAGTGAAGCTTCATCTATATTTACAGCCACTCTCAATTGCTTGCATCACCGCATTAGCTCCACCTCCTGTCCGATCAGCAGTGGCGTTAGATTCTCACAGGAGTGTGAACCTTGCTGCAAACTGTGCATGTGAGGGATCTAGGTTGTGCACTCCTTATGGGAATCTAGTGCCTGATGGTCTGAGGCGGAGCTGAGGCGGTGATGCTAGTGCTGGGGAGCAGCTGCAAATACAGATTATCATTAGCAGAGAGGTTTGACTGCACAATAAATGTAATGCACTTAAATCATCCTGAAACTATCCGCATCTGTAGGGAAAAATTGTCTTCTATGAAACCGGTCCCTGGTGCCAAAAGGTTTGGAGACCACTGTTTTTTTTTTTTTCTCTAAAGCAAGGGTGGCAAATAGAAGCCAAAGAGATCCATGTATGGGTTACAGAGGTGTGAGAGTATTCTAGTTTTCATCAGTTTCTCATAGAGGACAGTTATTAACCTGAAGCTTGATAACTACTCCCCTTCCTCTCTTCTTTCTTTCTCTTTTCCTTTTATGTTTTTCTTTTCCTTGTTTTTCATTGTTTTGATAAAACAGGTTTATCGAGGTATAATTTACATACTATACAATACACTCATTTAACATGTGCAATTCAGTGGTTTTTAGTATATTCACAGAGTTGTGAAACCATCACCTCTTTTGAATTCCAAAACATTTTCATCACCTCAGAAGGAAAACTGCATTCATTAAGCAGTCATTTTCCATTCCCTGCCATCCCCCCAGCCCTAGGCAACCACAGTTCTACGTTTTCTCTCTCTAGATTTGCCTCTTCTGTTTTCTTTTTAGTTATTTGTTCACCAAATGTGGAGAGTGCCTACTATGTGCCAGGCACTATGCCAGGTGCTAGGGGGATAGAACAGATGAAGTTCCTGCCATTATGGAGCTTACATTCCAGTGTTAGCATTTTAGGATGATGATAAGGACATTTATGCAGAGACCTACAGGATGAAAAGAAACCAGCCTTTTCAAGATGTGGGAACAGAAAGAATAGTAAGTCTGGAGGCCTGAAGGCTGACCTGGACTTCGTGTGTGAGGGGCAGAGGAGGTGGTCAGTGGAGTTGGGGTTCAATGAGCAGGGGGAAGAGGGTTGGAAGTAAGATGAAGACTGGGCCAGATGGTATTGGGCTTGTCTGGCCATACATAGTAAGGCATTGGGGGTTTTATTCTGAGTGTAGTGAGAGAGAAAGAACTGGTAGTTGGTGGTTATTTGTTTATTTCTTTTTCTATTTTTGTGACATTATTTTGAAAAGATCACACTGGCTTCTATGTGAAGAAAAAATCTGATGTTTGGGGCAGAATGTAAGTAGGGTGTCTTGACAAGAGTAGTTGTGTGTATCTAGTGAGGAGCTGATGGTGGCCTAGACCAGTGAAGGGGAGAGTAGTTGCCTTTGGTTTAGATGTGTTTGAAAATACTCATCTTTTCTTATTTTTATAGGTGTCAGATAATATTCTTAAAAAAAAAATGATGCTGATTACTTAAGAACTGTGGGTTTAAATGATATCCTCAGAGTCATAGGGGTGGCCAGTGAAATGCTGAGGACTGCATTGCACATTTGGACGCATAGATCCAAAGTCAGAGCTTTCAAAGAAAGATCGTCTATATAATTCATCCTCCGACCTGCAACCTGAGATGGTTTGTGTGTCCCTTCTATAATGGAAATCTATTATAATTTAAAAATTTCCCTTGGAAGAGTATATTTTATTGCACTTATTTTAATTTATGATTGTTCTAAATGTTAAATTTATAATCTGGGTTTCTGTTGACTTGTCAATATCACAACATAAATCCCTGAGTCCTGACAGAGTGTGCTGCCAGGCTGAACCACTTAAGTATGCCTGTGTTAAAGGGTTTTCCTTGAAGTTCCCATCTCTGCTGTGAAGGTCGTATAGTATAGAGAGCAGGCTGTAGTTCAGGAGAGAACTTAGAACCACAGGGACTGGTGTTCAAGTCCTGCAAATGGACCTGATGCCACTTGTAACTCAATTCTTCACTGTCTCTGGTATGTTTCTTGAGGCCTGTAATTTTGTTATGTATCCTGTTAAGGTCCCAGTCCTTCCTAGAAAAGCTTTAAAATTTGGAGATCTTGGGCCGGGCGCGGTGGCTCACGCCTGTAATCCTAGCACTCTGGGAGGCCGAGGTGGGTGGATTGCTCGAGGTCAGGAGTTTGAAACCAGCCTGAGCAAGAGTGAGACCCCATCTCTACTATAAATAGAAAGAAATTAATTGGCCAACTAATATATATAGAAAAAATTAGCCAGGCATGGTGGCGCATGCCTGTAGTCCCAGCTACTCGGGAGGCTGAGGCAGCAGGATTGCTTGAGCCCAGGAGTTTGAGGTTGCTGTGAGCCAGGCTGACGCCACGGCACTCACTCTAGCCTGGGCAATGCAACAAAGCGAGACTCTGTCTCAAAAAAAAAAAAAGCAAAAAAAAAAAAAAAATTTGGAGATATTGAGTTAATTAGGGGTGAATGAGAGATTAAAAAAGGAAGATAAAGAGAAAACACAGAATGTAAAGGTTTTTAATGAATTTTCAGATGAGGTATCTTTGTTTAAATTTTTTATTGGGTTAGTTCTTTAAAGATCTCATTTTTGGAATCTCAGCACCTACAGATTGTTGTTAGGGACAAAAAGCATTCTTTAGTTGAAGATAATGTATTATTTCAGAATCATTTAACAGACATAATTTTGGTCATGAACTTGTAATGGGCTAGCAAAGATTTGGGCTTTATGTAAGCAGAAGTTGGGGATGATTGTCTCTTGTCTTCTCAGGGTTCTGAATGCAGTCCTTTGTCCTGTTTTCTCCCCCTTTTGTTTCTTGAAAACATATACTATGTTCCCCTGAGATTAGGTGAATGTCCTGTGGTAGGGTGGCATGTTTAGTAACTTTAGAGGAGGGAGCAGTAGGCTCCCTCACAAGGGAGCTGCGCATACATAGAGTACACCTGTGCTGCTGTTGGCATTATGTAACAGAATAAAGGTAATGAGAATTACAATTACAAAACACACCTGAGTCCAGATTTGCCCTTTTTTTCTTCCCACTCCCCCCTTGCTTTTTTTAAAAGTGAGACTCATTGAGAAAGTTGGAGATATTCATTTATTTAATCCTATGACAATTTCCTATTATTACCAGGAATACAGTGAACTGTTTGTTTCTAGTAATTTTAGTCACTTACGTCAAGTTACAAGAGCTCAGTTTTATATACTTTCCCTCTTGTTCTGAAAGTTGTAGTAATAGCGAATGTATAAAACTGCACCGAATCAAATCGTATTGTAAGAATCAAGCCTGCATCAAGGTAACTGGTTTGCTTTTGAGACTACCTTAGGAAACAGATCTTCCCATGAGGTTCTTTGTTAATGCACTATTGACAACATTTAATTGGCCTTAATTTATGATTTGAGGAAATTGGTTGAGTAGTTCTAATAGTAGTGACTTTGGTCTGTGTTTTTAGTCTGTCTTGCTTTTTCTCTTTTCAACATTTTTTAGATTTATATTTTAGATTTAATTTTTATTTCTAGAGTGAGAAGTTTGACACCTCTGTCTATAAAGTTGTTGGTCAAGTTGGGAAAGAGAAAGGAGTGACGATCTCTTTAAATGTAAAACTTGTGTTGTTTTTTTATGGAAGGAAATAATGATGAATCTTTTTTATGTAGAAAATGGGTGAAGCTTGTCCCCAGCAGGAGTGTGGACACAGATTGTCCTGAGCCATGGCTATGTGCTATGCACATTAGTTTCATGAACAGCTCAGGGAGTGCAAGAGATGTATCTTCGCCCACAGGTGAAGAAAGGTTGTCGGAAGCACTGCCCTTTTTTCTCCTGCTCCTTCCTCAATAGGTAGATGGTAATAATAGCAATTTATTACAAGATACATAATGAAAATACAGATTTTTAGCTGGAATTTATCCATAAGGAGTAGGGGCCAGGATGGGTTCGTGGGAATGGTGATGTAAAATATATATTCTGTTTCGACATTATCAGGAAGAATGAACTTTAGGAGGAATGGTTTCCTTTCATTTAGATTCATTAAATATAAAGGCTTAACTTAAACATTTAACATTTACATTTGAAGACCTAAGTATGTTGTACTTTCCTATGTAAGAAATCTGATGTTCTAACATTTAAAATTATGGTTCAAAAACAAAATTTTTGTTATAGACCTGAACTTAAGAATTTTGAAAATGTTTTTTGAACACATGTGCAAAGTAGACACAAGGTGGTGATATTTGGATTTTTGAAAATTTATTGTATGCCTTGCTTCTCTATGTTTAGAAATTGCTATAAAACTTTTTTATTTATTTTATTTTATTTTTATTTTTTTGAGACAGAGTCTCATTTTGTTGCCCAGGCTACAGTGAGTACGGTGGCATCAGCCTAGCTCACAGCAACCTCAATCTCCTGGACTCAAGTAACTCTCCTGCCTCAGCCTCCTGAGTAGCTGGGACTACAGGCATGCGCCACCATGCCCGGCTAATTTTTTGTATATATATTTTTGGTTGGTCAATTAATTTCCTTCTATTTTTAGTAGACACAGGGTCTCGCTCAGGCTGGTTTTGAACTCTTGACCTCGAGTAATCCGCCGGCCTCGGCCTCCCAGAATGCTAGGGATTATAGGCGTGAGCCACCACGCCTGGCTGTAAAACTTTTTTAATGGATGAGTAATTGCCATTTTTTTTTAAGACAGGAAAACATATTTAACTCTAAACATAATATTTTTTATCTAATCTAAACATAATAGTATTTTTGATTGCAGATATATTTATCTCAAAAGAGGAATCTGAATAAATCTGTTTTATTTTTTTGAATTACTCAAACTTATTTCTGATGAAAAAAGTTAGTTTTTATAACACTTTAAATACAACCCCCTTTCCCTTTCAGTATGTTATCAAGACAATGTATTAATACTATAATTATCCATATTCATATAGTGTGATTGCACATATTTTAAAACATTAAATGTGTATTTTCAGTAACATACACTATGGATGTATATATGTAGATACACACTTATTTAATATTTTTGTACACATATTCTAAGTGCATATGTGCACAGAGGTCTCTACACCTCGTTTTTTTTTTTTTTTTTTTGAGACAGAGTCTCACTTTATTGCCCAGGCTAGAGTGAGTGCCGTGGCGTCAGCCTAGCTCACGGCAACCTCAAACTCCTGGGCTCAAGCAATCCTGCTGCCTCAGCCTCCCAAGTAGCTGGGACTACAGGCATGTGGCACCATGCCCGGCAAATTTTTTCTATATATATTAGTTGGCCAATTAATTTCTTTCTATTTATAGTAGAGATGGGGTCTCGCTCTTGCTCAGGCTGGTCTCGAACTCCTGAGCTCAAACGATCCGCCCACCTCGGCCTCCCAGAGAGCTAGGATTACAGGCTTGAGCCACCGTGCCCGGCCATACACCTCGTTTTAAACTAACATACCTTGGAGAATAATACATAGTGTCCCTGTATTGCTGATGAAAATTAATGTAAAATTGATAGCTCACTTTCACTTTTTTTTTTTTTTGAGCTGACAGCTCTGTTACACTTACCAGCTGTATAATGTTGACTGAGTTGCTCATCTCCTAACCCCAAGTTTCCTTATCCGATAAGCTGGACCCGAGTCTTTCACAGTTATAGGTATCATACATTGTAGATCTAAAATGTGAAAAGCAAAACCTTAACACTCTTAGAATACGAAATAGAATATTTTCTTGTCCTAGAATAGGGAAGTATTTATTTATTTATTTATTTATTTCTTTATTTATTTTTTAAAGTGAATATACAATTTATTTAACATTCAAACTTCATTAAGACATGTGCAATATGGCAATTTTACTGGGGATTTAACCCTACCTAGGATATGATTGCCTGCTGGGGCTTAGCAACAGGGTCCAGTTCACACTTAGCATTAATTAAATACTTTATTGAATAAATACAATACCAAACAAAATGCATTCAAATGCTTTCTAAAAAAATCAATTTTAAAGGCCTTTCTATTCAGGCTAATGACAAACACAATAAAGGCAGATATGCTAGTTTAACATAATTGGCTGATTTTATACAGCACTTATATCTTTTAGTCCACAAGTATATTATTAAATGATAGAGAACATCTAATACAACCATTTGTACAGAACTAGGAAATAAATTTCTAAGAAAGAAAGATTTTACAGACCCCATCTTTTATACCCACACCAACAGTCTAACTCTAAAGAGGATAAAGCCAATGACTTTCCTCATAAGAGCTCACGACTAATGTCGCTTTGCTATCAAAATCTGTATTTCTGATCCATTATGAGCATTGAGACAAGATTCAAATATTCCCAAAGAAGCACAATGCACGTTGTGATCGCCTATTCAGCAACAGCGAGCACTGCATTCAAAACTGTCTCATCCCAGGAATTAAATAAGGTCAGCCACATTCATTCATGGGCATTTCCTCCACTGTAGTATTGTAGAAAGTCTCAATGTCACGAAGAATCCTCTTGTCTTCTTCAGTAACAAAGTTTATAGCCATACCTTTCCTTCCAAATCGACCCCCTCTGCCAATTCTGTGAATGTAGTTTTCACGATTGGTAGGTAGGTCATAGTTTATAACCAAAGACACTTGTTGCACATCAATCCCACGAGCCAACAAGTCAGTAGTGATCAGAACACGGCTTGACCCTGATCGGAATTCCCTCATGATAACATCTCTCTCCTTCTGGTCCATGTCACCATGCAGAGCAGACACTGTGAAGTCTCTGGCATGCATTTTCTCAGTAAGCCAGTCCACCTTGCGCCTTGTATTGAGAAATATAACAGCCTGTGTAATGGTCAGTGTCTCATACAAGTCACAAAGTGTATCCAACTTCCATTCCTCCCTTTCAACATTAATATAAAACTGTTTGATTCCTTCAAGAGTCAGTTCTTCCTTTTTCACCAGAATTCGAATTGGATCTCTCATGAATTTTTTGGTCACTTCCAACACATCAGTTGGCATTGTGGCAGAAAGCAACACAACCTGAATACTTGTATTTAATTTTTGGAAAATCTCATAGATTTGATCCTTAAATCCTCGGCTCAACATTTCATCTGCTTCATCCAAAATAAACATTTTGATCCATTTTGGAGAAAGGTATCTTCTGTTTAACATATCAAACACTCTCCCAGGTGTACCAACTATAATATGTGGTGCTTCAGCCTGAAGTTTTTGCATTTCATTTCAAACATTTGTTCCACCAGTGCAAGCATGACAAGTTGCTCCCATATAGTCTCCAAGTGCCAGAATTACCTTTTGGATCTTTAATACAAGGAATAATAGCTCTCTGCTGAATAGCTGAAGGCTTCTCAAAACCATAAGCATAGATGCCCCGAAGAAGAGACTCTTTTAAATTCATATCATCAAAGTTATCAACAATCTCATTCCAGTTGCTCTCGATGACACCATCAGGGTCCATTCCCTCTGGGCCGCCATGTTCTCTGTTATAATCTGCAGAGCCACCAGACATGATCCGAAAAACCACTCAGCGCCCGACTGGGAAGTATTTATTTTTTAAATTGAATATTACAGCAGTACTTATAAAGGCAGAGATGAATAAATTGGATTACATTAAAATTAAAATTTATGTTTATCAAAAGATACTTTTAAGAAGTTTGTTGGGCAAGTTACAAGATAGGGTAGGACAAGGTATTTGTGTGCTCTTGTGTTCACTCACTCACACTCTTTGTCTCTCTCCCTGTATATGTATGCATACATACATATCAAAGAATATTCAGAATGTATAAAAGGCCCCACATTAATAAGTAAAAGATGGACAATGCAATAGTAAAATGGTCAAGAGACTTGAATAAACACTTCACAAAGGAGACTATCAGGAAGGTCAGTGAACATAGGAACAGATTTCATTAGTTATGGGGAAAATACAAATAAAATTCACACTTGGGTACCATCATACACCAACCAGGAAGACTAAAACTTAAATGATGGGCCCGGCGCGGTGGCTTGCGCCTGTAATCCTAGCACTCTGAGAGGCCGAGTAGGGCGGATTGCTCAAGGTCAGGAGTTTGAGACAAGCCTGAGCAAGAGCGAGACCCTGTCTCTGCTAAAAATAGAAAGAAATTAATTGGCCAACTAAAAATATATAGAAAAAATTAACCGAGCATGGTGGCACATGCCTGTAGTCCCAGCTACTCGGAAGGCTGAGGCAGAAGGATCCTTTGAGCCCAGGAGTTTGAGGTTGCTGTGAGCTAGGCTGACGACATGGCCCTCTAGCCCGGGCAACAGAGTGAGACTCTGTCTCAAAAACCAAACCAAAACAAAACAAAACAAAAAACAAAACAAACAAACAAACAAAAACCTTGAATGATGGACAGCGTAAAGTGATGATGAAGACATGAAAGAACAAGAACTCTACTATATTGCTGTTGTGAGTGTGAGCTGGTACAACCACTTTGGCAAGTAACTATTACATTTGAACCAAACATAATCTGTGTCCCAGTAATATCACTGTTAGATGTCTGTCTATATGTGCATATTGTAGAGACCTCTGTGCACATATACACTTAGAATATGTGTACAGAAATATTAATAGCATTATTTGTAATAGCCAATAACTGGAAAAAAACCAAGTGAGCATCAATAGTAACCAATTTCTTTTTTTTTTCTTTTTCTTTTTTTTTTTTGAGACAGAGTCTCACTGTGTTGACCTGACTAGAGTGCTGTGGCGCCAGCCTAGCTCACAGCAACCTCAGACTCCTGGGCTCAAGCGATCCTCCTGCCTCAGCCTCCCAAGTAGCTGGGACTACAGGCATTTGCCACCATGCCCGGCTAATTTTTTCCATATATCTATATATATACACACACATACACACACACACAAATATATATATATATATTTTTTTTTTTGAGACAGAGTCTCACTTTGTTGCCCAGACTAGAGTGAGTGCAGTGGCATCAGCCTAGCTCACAGCAACCTCAAATTCCTGGGCTCAGGCAATCCTGCTGCCTCCGCCTCCCGAGTAGCTGGGACTACAGGCATGCACCACCATGCCCGGCTAATTTTTTCTATATATATTAGTTGGCCAATTAATTACTTTCTATTTTTAGTAGAGACAGGGTCTCGCTCTTGCTCAGGCTCGCTCTTGTCTCAAACTCCTGACCTCGAGCGATCTGCCCTACTCAGCCTCCCAGAGTGCTAGGATTACAGGCGTGAGCCACTGTGCCCGGCCAGTAGTAACCAATTTCTGAATAGGTAAATATTTATATGAGGGAATACTGAGTAGGAATGAAAGTCAATGAACTTCAGCTACACAGGCCATCAATTTCAATCTCATAAAAATATTGAGTGAAATATGGAAGATAAACTATAAAACATATATAACTGTGTGATTACATTTTTGTACATTTCAAACACTGATGTTTAGGTATACATACCCAAGCATGAAACTGAAGCTCAGTATGGAAATGATTGTCATAAGTGCTGTGATAGTGGTTATCTCTTGAGCAAGAGGAGGATGTGTTTGGAAAGGGTACTTGGAGGGCCTCTGGGATGCCAGCAGTATCCTGCTTCTTAGACCTGGACATTGTATACTTTGGTGTTTGCTCTATAATAATTCATAGAGCTATGTATTTGTGATTGTGCATTTTCTCTATGTGTGCTATATTTTTCTATACACAAAGTTTAGTTTGTCCTAAAAAAATTAAAACAACTTCTAAAGGTAGAAAGTTTCAGCTGTAAATCATGACTTACTTCATGGCTTTGTATTGAAGGCATGCACCACCATGCCTGGCTAATTTTTTCTATATATTTTTAGTTGGCCAATTAATTTCTTTCTATTTTTAGTAAAGACAGGGTCTTGCTCTTGCTCAGGCTGGTTTCGAACTCCTGACCTTGAGCGATCTACCTGCCTTAGCCTCCCAGATTGCTAGAATTACAGGTGTGAGCCACCGCACCCAGCCTGTATTTTCTAATTTTTAATCATCTCAGTATGTGTGTTGGTCTTAACGTTTCTGGAGTTTTTCACTATTAGTTAATTGTCTGAATGCCATTGGAAAACTGTGGTGTGCTGAGCCACTTCATACTGGCATTCGAGAGTTGTTAGTGTACATCTCTTCCCAGCTTCATGTTCATTGATGTTCATTGGTAGGTTCAAATTGGCCATGGTGGGAATAAATTACATCAAGGAAATAGGCAAAAGTTATGAATCAAGGTTTCCCCCACCTTCCCAGAAAGCTAGTTGTTAAACATTTACTAGCACACGACTGTGTTATTTGCCATTTTGAGTGAGAGGCCTATAAAGAAAATAATATTGACTAAATAGATATTTACTTATTTTTCTCAAAATAATATAAGCAGCACATAGATGTTTAGGTAAAATTAAATAAAGATGAACTTCTTTGGGAAAGAAGTGATTTCTGTAAGCATAATTTTATCTTATATTGAGAGGTGGTTAAAATAATGGCTCAGTGTGAATTCAGATATTATGCCCTCAGTTTGAATTTTAGCTCAAGTACTTTCTAGCCATTTGAACCTAGCAAGTTATTTTACTTCTGTGTCTCTCAATTTTATCTGTGAGCTAGAGATGGTAATCATACTAACTCAATAATGAGTTATTACAAGTACAGTGTTTGGTATAGTGAGTACTCAATTTTGTTGTTAGAAAAATCATATTTCCTTATTGTGAATCTTTGTGATTTTTTTTTTTTTTTTACTCCTCTGTTATAGAGATGCTGAAAAATTCTTCAGTTGTGTTCTGTTGGAATATAAAAGCTAAATTACTTGCAGTATTTTCAAGAAAATATTTTATTTTGTTGTTTTATTTTTAGGTGATTCCTCCTAAGGAGTGGAAGCCAAGACAGTGCTATGATGACATTGATAATTTGCTTATTCCAGCGCCGATTCAGCAGATGGTCACAGGGCAGTCCGGACTATTCACGCAATACAACATCCAGAAAAAAGCCATGACCGTGAAGGAGTTCAGGCAGCTGGCCAATAGTGGGAAGTGAGTAGACTCAGTTGGCTATATTTATTTTAGAGATATATGTAAGTATGGTAAGAAACAAAGTAGACAGAGTAGTTTATCATAAAAAGAAGGAGTCTCCTAGAACAATCTCTGTCCTCATTTAACTATTTCTTTTCTTCAGGTGGTTGCCTTCCAACATTTAGTTGACTGTTAAGGAAATTGTTCTTCATTTTATTATCTCATTCATAATAGCTTTAAATGGAACTTTCTGTCTTTTAGTTACTTTGAGTTTTTAAAACATTAAAAAATTTTTTATTTTTTATTTTTATGAGACGGGGTCCTGCGCTGTCACCGAGTGCAGACGTGTGCAGTCGTAGTTCACTGCAGACTCGAACTCCTGGACTCAAGAGATCTCCTGCCTTAGCCTCCCCAGGCTGGGAACCACAGGCTCATGTCACTATGCCTGGCTAATTGTTAAATTTTTTGTAGAGACTGCTGTGGTTACCCAGGCTGGTCTCAAACTCCTGGCCTCAAGCCATCCTCCCGCCTCAGCCTCCCAAAGTGCCGGGATTATAGGCATGAGCCAGTGTGCCCAGCTGCTATGAGTTTTTGTTTCTACACGTTTCATCTTTGTTAGGATATTTTTTAAAATTGTATGACAATATTTAAGCTTTATACATATATATTTTAATATATGTGTGCGCATTAGAAGATTAGTTATTTTAAAAGAAAACCTTGAACAACATGAAAGGCCACTGTTATTGCAATAGTTATCTATTGTTGTGTAACAAAGTATTCTAAATTTTAGCTGCTTAAACTAATCCATAATTTCTGAAGGTCAAGATTCTGTGAGTGGGTTAGCTGGTGGCTCTGGCTCAGGGTCTCCCATGAAGTTGCAGTAAAGATGTTGGCTGGGGCTGCAGTCATCCAAATATTTGACTGTGACTGGAAGATTCTCTTCCAAGAGTGCTCCAGTTATGTGACTGTTGGCTGGAGCACACAGATCCTTGTCACATGGACTGCTCCTCATGTTATGGCGGCTGGCCTCTCCTAGAGCAGGTAATCCAAGAGAGAGTTAGCAAGATGGAAGCCACAGTGTCTTTTCATGTCTTGTTTCAGAAGTGACGCACTGTCACTTCTGCCATATTCTGTTTGTTAAAAGCCAGTTGTTAAGTGTAGCCTATACTCAAGGGAGTAAATACAACCTTACTTGAAGGGAGGAGTGTCAAAGAATTTGTGGATATATTTAAAAATTATCCCAATTATGATTGTTATTAAAGTATATATATATATTTTTAAAAGTTTCTGATTAAAACACAAATCTAACGACAACAAAAAAGAAACAAAAAAACCCAAAACCAAATCCAAAAGACTAACCAAAAAACATAGTTGTTCAGATTCCTTGGGTTGGTGTAAATGAGGTTAACACTGGATAAATTTAGCTGCCTTTTTCTTTTTGTAAAATAATTATATTTGATGTTGTAAATGCATGATGGTACTTGAAGAATCTTCTGTGTGTTAAGTTCCTATTGTGGAGCATTTTGGCTATTACTTACAAAGAAATTGATAATTTTATATTTAATTTATTTATTTTTATTTTTATTTATTTATTTTTTGAGACAGAGTCTCGCTGTGTTGCCCAGGCTAGAGTGAGTGCCCTGGCATTAGCCTAGCTCACAGCAACCTCAAACTCCTGGGCTCAAGCAATCCTGCTGCCTCAGCCTCCCGATTAGCTGGGACTACAGGCATGCGCCACCATGTCTGGCTAATTTTTTCTATATATATTAGTTGGCCAATTAATTTCTTTCTATTTATAGTACAGACGGAATCTCACTCTTGCTTCAGGCTGGTCTCCAACTCCTGACCTTGAGCAATCCACCCGCCTCGGCCTCCCGGAGTGTTAGGATTATAGACGTGAGCCACCGCACCTGACCTATATTTAATTTAATTTTGAATTGCTTCTTTTGAAATTTTTGTGTAGGCATTGGTAGAGCCTTATTTTTTTAGATCTCATTTTTTAGATTAATTGAAAATGTGAAACTTTCATCATAGATAGTACTCGTTTTATCAGACTCTTCCAGAATTCTGAATATTCAGAATACCGATAAGAATTGAACCTTGAAGTCCTTTGTTCTCTTGTCATAGAGAAACTTTGATCATCATCTCTAGTCCATTAGATGTTTGTAGCATGATACCAATTTTCTATTTCAAGAGAATTTATATTATTAGGCACTACTTTTATTCATATCTCTTCAGTTTTTACTCTGGTTGCTTGTTTGTAGAATTACTCTTCCTGAAGAGAATCATTCAGGTGACGTCTATTTTGTGTACCACTGTATACACAGTTCCTGGTATAGGATCTGGTATATGGTAGGTGCTTTTTCAATATATGTCGATTGAATGAATAGTGTCACAAAAGATAAAATATACTTAAAGTGATGTAGATTATTAGGCAGATCGTAAAGCTTTACTTATTAACAAAAGGTATATTTCTTGATATTCTGGAATTCAAATATGTTAAAAAAATAGTTGGCTCTCTTTTTTAAATTGTGAAATATCACCATTTTGAGAAATTGAAAGATTATTCTAGGTTAAATTTTATTTCTTTTACAGTTAACTTATCTTTTGATTCACATTAATTTCATCGTAATTGTTATAATGATGAAATACCTTTGAAATTCATCTTATTATATTTTCTCTACCAGTTTCATGTGGAAATTTATTTCAAATGCCAATAGAAATGGGTTTCTAAGCCTCAGGCCAATGCTCTTGTTTGTCCATACAGAGCTGTGCTAGGATCACATGGCTGTCTTCATAATAGTTGTGGAGTCGTCATGAGGTGGACCAATTTTTATGGGAGGCAGGAAGCATGGTGGCAGTTTTTCCATTCATCTCTTTTCCTTTGGTACATGCCTTTGGATAGGTACACAGTACATAATGTGCTTGGTTTAAATAGCAGAGACAAACATGCCTGTTTGTTTGATAATGCATCTTAGTCCAAAGAAAATCTAGAGACTTCCAGCATAGCTCTAATGTAATAATGTATAGAGGTGAATTTGCGTTGTTCATATTACAGATCTGTACTTTTTTCTAGGCTTGGGGGTAAGTCCTTTACATAATTATGTGATGGAGCCCTCACAACAGCTCAGCCGTTATTATCTCTCTCTTTTTTTTTTTTTTTTGAGACAGAGTCTCACTTTATTGCCCAGGCTAGAGTGAGTGCCATGGCGTCAGCCTAGCTCACAGCAACCTCAAACTCCTGGGCTCAAGCAATCCTGCTGCCTCAGCCTCCCAAGTAGCTGGGACTACAGGCATGTGCCACCATGCCCGGCTAATTTTTTCTATACATATTAGTTGGCCAATTAATTTCTTTCTATTTATAGTAGAGATGGGGTCTCGCTCTTGCTCAGGCTGGTCTCGAACTCCTGAGCTCAAACGATCCGCCCACCTCGGCCTCCCAGAGAGCTAGGATTACAGGCTTGAGCCACCGCGCCCGGCCTTATCTCTCTTTTATAGAGGAATAATTGAGTTCCAGAGAAATTGAGGCCCCTGTCTGAGATTATGTAATTTATAAATAGAAGCCTGCACTAATACCCAGGCAGCATGGTCCTGAAGCCCACCTCTTAATAACTGTGCTATAGAGGAAGGTATGATTGAATCAGTGTTGAATAAATTGACACAGGATTTGTGGACTAGCTGTGATTGTTTGACAATCCATTAAGGAAGGAAACTGTAGTTTGGATTCATTAGAATCAGGTACTACCCAAGTGAACTGGTCAGTTTTCTCTAGCTTAGAATCAGCATTTGTTTCAAATACTCAATGATTTTTATTTTATTCATTTATTTTTAAAATTTGTAAAATGATTTTTGTAGTTCTTCCATTGTTTCGTTTTTATTATTTATTTATTTTTAAGTAGAGATGGGGTCTCACTCACATGCTCAGGCTAGCCTCGAACTCCTGAGCTCAAACGATCTGCCCGTCTTGGGCTCCTGGAGTGCTAAGATTACAGGCGTGAGCCACCGTGCCCGGCCACAATGATTTTAAAATTTACTCTCAATGGACAATATCAAACTTTAACTTTCCCATTAAGAATTATGGGTTTTTAAAAATTGATCCTGACTGGATGTATGGTGATGGAGTCTTCATATATAGTGTAAGGCAGTTAAGAACTTCAATTTCTAAAATTCAAGATGTTTCTTTAGAAGTCCTAATAAACAGCATTTCTACTACCTTCTTCTCCCCTTTCTGTTCTTTCTTGTGTTCTGTGCTCTGGGGAATAGAGATGTGCATCTGTCTTAATAACCTGACTTTGACCTCTGGTTAGCTTGTTTAGCTTGTGTTTAGAATTCCTGATACTACTGGAACCCACTAATAGAAGTGGTGGAATGATGTCAAGTTAGTGGTGCTTTCAAGCTCATCCTTTTGTTTTTGCCTGTGCTGTGAGATTCTAGTATTTTGGGTAGAACAGCAAATTGTTCTGTATTGCAAATATGGTTGTCAAATGAAGTTGTTTGATCTTTTTGCTTATTATGTAGATGACCAGATTGGGTTTCCCAGTGTAGTGAATGTACATGTTGATAGTTCTGTAATTAGTTAATCTACAATGTTCAGTATGCTTTATAGGGATTGTTGCTACTGCTAAACACCTTTTTTTACTTCCTTTTTTTGGTTGATAACATAAGATTATTGTTAAATCATAACAATACAAAGAAGTAAGTGCTTTTCTGTAATACTTATGTGAGAGATAAACATTAATATTAATAATTTGGTATATATTTCATGGCTACTTAGTGTACAATTACAGTTATTTATTTTTACTTAAATAGGATCATATTATATGCACTATTCTGTAACTTCTCTATTCATTGTAGAAAGAACTTAATGTCAGTACCTAGAATGATTGACCTTATTTATGTTTTGTATTTTTGAAAATCTAGGACAGGCGTGGTGGCTCACGCCTGTAATCCTAGCACTCTGGGAGGCCGAGGGCGGATTGCTCGAGGTCAGGAGTTCTAAACCAGGCTGAGCAAGAGCGAGACCCTGTCTTTACTAAAAATAGAAAGAAGTTAATTGGCCAACTAAAAATATATATACAAAAAATTAGTTGGGCATAGTCATGCATGCCTGTAGTCCCAGCTACTCAGGAGGCTAAGGCAGAAGGATCGCTTGAGCCCAGGAGTTTAAGGTTGCTGTGAGCTAGGCTGACACCACGGCACTCTAGCCCGGGCAACAGAGTGAGACTCTGTCTCAAAAAAAAAAAAGAAAGAAAATCTAATTACTAGTTGATGGATATTGACTTGTGTTTTCAATTAATGCTGAAGCAAACATCCTGGGCTGTCTACAATTGTACACGTGTCTGTGTTATTAGAATGAAATGCTAGAGGTGATTTTTTAAGGTTTTTGATAATGTGTTTAAAAATTATATGTTAATTATATGTTGAAAAGGTTTTAACAGTTCATATTTTTACTGCAGCTGTTTAAGAGGTCTCACTTTTTCCTGCCATTAGTATACTAAGCATTGGCCAATCGAATAACTGCAAAGTATCTTATTTTAGTTTTCTTTCTTATGTTTTTAGTGAAATTGTCCTTTGTCAATGTTCTATTGGTGTCATGTCCTCTACATATAAATTTGTAAAGTTTCTTAGTATAGTATCATTGGATAAAGATTTAAAAATATTTTGAAAGCTAAAATAATGACCTTTTAACTACTTTTTTGCTTATATCGTTGATACTTTTTTTCAGATGTTATGTGACATGTCATGTTGATACTTTAATGAAAATATTTTTAGTACTACTACTAATATAAAATGATTGTATAATACAGAGTTATTTGGGAATCTTAAGAATATTCAGATATCTATGATAAATACATTTGTATGTGTATTTGTTAGATTTGACAACATGGGTGTCTGCTGTATTTTGTTAGAATTTTGTTTTGGAAAGTGATGTAAATCAAAGGGGAGGAAAACATTTTAAAACCATCTTATTGGTTTGTACTTTTTTCATCTACCTTTTCAGATATTGTACTCCGAGATATTTGGATTATGAAGATTTGGAGCGCAAGTACTGGAAGAATTTAACTTTTGTGGCACCTATCTATGGTGCAGATATTAACGGGAGTATATATGATGAGGTACATTTATATTTATAATGGATTTTGTAATGGGCCCTTGGATAGTACTATCTTTGTTACCATTTTAGATAGTTGAGATAGTCATTTGTTGGCTTTTGGGTGATCCATAATTCCTCAGAGTCTAAGAGGAAATAAAGGCTCATCAGTAGGATTTCTGCTGCTGGTATTTTTCAAATTGAAGCCAGCTAATTGTACAAATACCTGAGATTGTTCAATAGTAACATAGTATGCAGTTACCTGGTTGATCTTTACATTACATTAAAAAAAATTTTTTTTAAGCACAAGTGCATTATGAAAATGTTTGCAAAACAGGAAATATTATCCATCATACTACCACCTTAAAGCAAAAGCAATGTTTTAGGTATACTCTAGTGGTTTCTCACTAACCATTTAAAAATAGTTATATTTGAACAGGCTTATATTCTCCTTTTTTCAGAGACAAATTATATATTTAAAAAAAATTTTTTTAAAAGTACGTGTTATTAAATAGTCTTTATGTAGTCATTTTTCACGGGGACATAATACACTGGTTGTAATTCAATTCTTTTTGCCTTTTCCTGGTGTATTTTAACCATAGTTTTTTTTGTTTTTTCCCTTTTATAACCTTCTATCCCTTTCCTTATTTTTTTATTTTTTTTTGGAAAATTTCTTACCTACTAAAAGGTAGAAGTAGTGCAGTGCACACCTGGATACCCCTTTACCTAGATTCACAATAGAGGTTGAGCATCCCTAATCTGAAGATCTGAAATCTGAAATCCTCCAAAATGCAAAACATTTTGAGAGCTGACAGGATGCTCAAAGGAAATGCTCATTGGAGCACTTTGCATTTTGGATTAGGGATGCTGAACCAGTAAGTATATTGCAAATATTCCAAAATCCGAAAAAATCCCAATTTGAAACTCTTCTGGTCCCAAGCATTTTGGATACAGGATACTCGACCTGTAGTTAATGTTTTGCCACATTTGCTTTATGAATATTAGATGATATTGTGGAATTACCTTTGTCCTATTAGATGTAATGATGGCATGATGACTATATAATTTTTTTCTTATCAGTTAAAGATGCACATTGAAATATGTGTGGGTGAAAAAACACGAGGTCTGGGATTTGATTTTCAAATACTTCAGAAAATAAAGTAGGATGGATATAGATGAAAGAAGATTGGCAAAATATTTATAATTGAAGCTAGATGATAGACCTGCATTCTAAATATATATATGTTTGAAGTATGAAAAATAAAAGGTAAAAACAAACAAACAAAAAACACCTTTCTCCCTTCTATATTTTCACTAGTATAAGTAACCTCTATGTTAAGAATTTATTGTTTATTAAAGTAATGCATACTGTTTTGTTTTGTTTTGAGACAGAGTCTAACTTTGTTGCCCAGGCTAGAGTGAGTGCTGTGGCATCAGCCTAGCTCACAGCAACCTCAAACTCCTGGGCTCAAGCAATCCTCCTGCCTCAGCCTACCCCGAGTAGCTGGGACTACAGGCATGCGCCACCACGCCCGGCTAATTTTTTCTATATATATTAGTTGGCCAATTAATTTCTTTCTATTTTTAGTAGAGACGGTGTCTTGCTCTTGCTCAGGCTGGTTTCGAACTCCTCACCTCCAGCCATCTGCCGGGCTTGGCCTCCCAGAGTGCTAGGATTACAGGCATGAGCCACCGTGCCCGGCCTATTTTGGCTTTCGAAGCATTTCTGACATCACTTTCCAGAAGGACCATTTCAGTTTATTCTAGAACAAGCCATGTCTAGACTACCAGTTGCAAATTGTGCCTTGTATTAAATGGTTGCTAGATTTTTTTTTGGTATTTCAGTTCCAGGTGTCTTCTGTACTGATTTGTTCTTTAGTGATAATAAATCTATTATACGTTTAACGTGTATGAGTAGCTATGGTGGAGCAGGTACTAAATGTTACTCAAAGGCAAGACCAAGTGATATGTGCATGGGATGGGGGTATGGCAAGAGCAAATTCTAGTGCTTAGAGTAAGTGTCTGGGAAGGATGTGGTATCAAGTAGAACATGTAGGAAACAATTGGTGACAGAGCAATTTATGCAAATGGGAGTGGGCATATTAGAAACATTTATGTGTGTCTGGTATCTTTAGATTATGCCATTAATGGTAAAGCATCCTTACAGAATATGGTATCTTGCCTTGTTAAAAGGGCTTCTGTGGGATTTCCATTGGAATGAGTGAGGTAGCATAAACACTGTTGGCATTTTACACTTAACAAAACCTGGTACCCAGAGAGATTCAACTACTTTTCCAAAGTTATGAGGCTAGTAGAAGGCCTGCCACATGACCTTTTCCCCCCAAACCGGTTTTAAAGAATTTGGTTAAGGGGAAGATGCATAGTCAATCTCATAGTTGTGAGGATGTGTCAGACTAGGTCTTTGTCAACTATATATTCCCGCCTCCCCACCAGCTGATGGTTTATTTTGTGCCGCCTTCATGGTTTCTTCCCTGTTGTATCCTAGCAGTTGTTCAGGCTTCTGAGAGGAAGGTTAAGCTGAGGGATCTTCTGGATCCTGACCTTAGAGGTTGTATTTGTGAGTGCTCTAAACTAAAAGAAAACTCAGTCTGGGTTTTTTTTTTTTTGGTTTTTTAAATCACCTCTTAGGATCATTGACCTCTTTGTTCCTTTGTTTTTGAGTATGTAAAGTGTTAGAAGCAGTATATTCGTGACCATTTTCAGAACAGTTCAGACATAAAAATGCCCTGAATTAGCTTTCTGTATTTGATAATAAAAGAGTCTAATCATTGACTGCAAAGATAAGGTTGATGGACTTTGGATTGCTATGCTTATCAATTTACCACTTGAGTTTGAAAACCAATTACTCATTGGCATAGCTTCAAGGGAACATTGACTTTAGACTTCAGATTTGAGTAACTTTAGTTATTAAAATCCAATGAACAAAATCCGCTGGTTTGTAAACATGCAGTTTAAAACCATCCTCATCATTTATAGCTTTTAGAGCCAGAAGTCTGTCATTTTGGTAGGACCTACATGGCGCATAGTATTTTATGGAATTTCTGCAGGCTCTGAGGGAGCATTTAGCAGCTCCCGAGTTGGGCTGACATTTTCAGTGCTTTTGTAGCATAAAGACAGACATGAGAGAAGTGTTGTAAACTGCTTCTGGTGAACAAAACCAAACACATTCAAGATGCCTAACTTCAAACAAATGAAAAATAGCTTGTGTAAATCCCTTGAGGTAGGTGAAGAATATGAAAAGAAAGAGTGCATTCAAGGGAGTGATGAAGAGTGAGTGTTATAATAATAACTGTCAGGAATGTTTGAGTTCATCTTAATGTGCATTGAAAAAAACCCATGTATTGTTTTGCTGTTGACTATCATATCTTTACATTGTTTAATTCTTCAGTATTTAAATTGTGCTGAAAACTGGTTTCTTATGGTTCATTGCATTATTTTGAAAGCAATTACAGAGTCATCAAATTGCAGTTCAGTTTCTCCCCTAATTTCTCATTATAACCATTTCCTTTACTCTTTAAAGAATGGTTTGGGGAGCCATAACCTTTTTTTGGTCAGGGTGAGAGTTCTCAGAGAGGGTGTGGAGAGTTAAGAGAACTAGTTTGTACAGGGTACAAAGATGGATAAGGATCCTACTTCTCAAGTATTAATAGTTCACAGACGCTGAGGAGCAGAGGGACAATAGTTAGAATGAGCTTGGCCGTAAAGGGTAGTGGAGCTGGTAGGAGACGCACCTCAAGCAGGCTTGCATCCAAGGAAGACTTCGTGGAGGAGAGAGGACATCTGAACTTGGCCTAGCTGACTGAGTTCAAGTGAAAGGAGAGAGAGTGGAGGATGGAGCAGGAGCTAGGTAGATTAGAGGGCAAGACCACACCTAATAATCTCAGTATTTTTGCTGAAATTGAGGATGTTTGCTGAGCAGGGGGTTAGGAGGATGAGGCCCACCTGGGATAGTGGCTGTGGGATTTGGGAGGGAGGGGTCTGCCTGAGGCCTGAGACATGGCTGTGGGCCCGGGCCATTGATCCAACCCCTGGCACTGATGCACATGTCCTAACACCAGGCAAATCTTTTAAGGAGCAGGGATGGTGGCATTGTAATTTTGATCCAGGCTGAGATACAGCGCAGGAATTGGGGGTGAGGGTGTTTATGAAGGATTGCGTCACAATAACCAGCCTTAATAGGAAAGGGAGCAGGGCCTAGAAATCCCAGGGCTTGAGTCTAGACCCCTCTTTCACTCTGCTGCTGCTTTCAGAGGTCGAGTTCCTTATACTAAAAATCTCAACACCATGGACAGTAGTCTGTGGAAACAGTAACAGTAATGTGACTTAGCAAGTTTTATTTTTTAAACCAAAAGACAAAGTTATCAAAAGTGTGGGGTTACAAAACCCAGCCTTTGGTATATGAAGCAGAGTAGGGTTTGGCCATCAAATTCTACCTGTTGCTTGTTTTTATAAATAAAGTTTTGTTGGAGCACAGCCTTGCTCATTCACTTACATATTATATATGGCTGTTTTTGCTCTATAATAGCAGAACTAAGTTGGTTGTGACAGATTGTATGGCCACCAAAACCTAAAATATTTACTGTCTGTCCCTTTGCAGAAAAAGTTTACCAGCCTTCTATAAAGAGGCACAATTATTCGTTCTTCCAGAAGCGTGTACAAGTCCTTTTTCAGATAGATGTGATATAGATAAAATTCTGACTGTTATCAGGATAATAAGATTAATATAATTGACTATACTGATTCATTGTGACAATGAAATTGGAGTATTTGGTGGAACCTTCTGTAGTTTAAAAATTTCTTAGAAATAGAGCCACCTTTGACCCTGGGTAAGCCCTGGATGATCCTTTGGCAACAATAATATAAGTATAAGAGACATAAGATCTGAATTTTTTGGGTCATGTTTTACTAAGAGGAGGTATGCTGATAAAGTTTTAGTTAGCCTTTACTAATAGTCTCTATGTATAAAAAGTTAGCCCTCTGTTAGGAGAAGTGTGGGGATTTCTTCAGGAAACAAAACAAACACACAAGAAGAAGACAGATAAAGAGAAAAGAGGGACAGAGAGAAAAAAGTCCTATAACTCCATGGGATGATAAAATTTGGCTAAGGGGCATGAAAGCCAGCAGATATCTGTAGAAAACACAGAAGGTAGAAACTTTCTGAGGTGGCCACTAGCCATGTGTACCTCTATCGACTTTGAAGGCAAAGCCACATGTGTGTTCTGTGCGTGAGAGCTAAGAATAGACATTAACATTACCTACCCTAGTACAGTGACCAAGGAAGTCATCAGGCTTGTGTTCTATGCTATTTTGGGCCGCATTTCTAGCAACACCTATCATATAGCGTAATGGTGATATTCCTAATGATGATAATGCTTCATTAAATTAAGGATTAAAATGAAGTTCCATGTGCCTTGTCCAAGTTGGCTATTACCTTCATGATCAGAAACACTAGAAGGATCTCCAAGTGTATTGTCTGTGTTCAGAAGTCTTCTTTGTAAGATTATTCTTTTGCTCTGTGGTGATAGACAGTTCATCCCCTAAGACTCATCTCCCTCCTCAATGCCCAGGCTTGAACACCGAGGCTTGAATGCCTCTATCATAAGAGGCAGAGCAGTCTTCACTGGCTCCGTAGAGCCAGTGTGTTGTACCACAAAGAGTTTAGCTTATCTTCATTGTCTGAGTTCCCACGGAGCAATTCGCCTTCTTTGGATGCTTTGTGTCCAGGTACTTCTTTCTTATCTTCTGAAATAAACCTATGAGATAGTATTTCATCAAGATTGAGAATTTCCTTTTCATGTAACCATCTTTCGTGATAGTTTTCCACACGCCTTGTTTGGGGACACTACCTTACCTGTGACCTTCAACTTATGCCATCTCACACTGCTATTGGATCTTTCAGACCGTTTAGCTCTTGCTATGAAACTCAGCTCTTTACTGAATTGAGCTGCTCCCCCATTGCTGCTGCCTGCAGATCTCCAAAGGTGCCCACCCCTTCTCCTGTGCCAGCCTGGTACTCAGGGGCCTCCTACTCCGAGAGTGGCTATGAGCCCACTGTGCAAGGATTTTCTCTAGTTTTTCAAAATCTTGTGCTGGCTTGAGTAACACAGTGAAGTTTTCCAGAAGCGACACTGGTATGTTTAGGAGATTGGGACTTGTCAAAATCATGTCCTGTGGGCTTCCCTCCTTCAATATGAATCATCACTTCCAACTATTCCCAGGCTTTTCTAGGTCTCACACACTCACTTTCTCCTTGGGCTTTTCCACTTTCTCAGGAGATGTTTTCACTATGAATGACGGGAAGATGACAGCAATGGTGCCAGTACATTTAATATGGGCAGGAGGCGTATTCCTTTTGGAAAACATCTGAGATAAATTTAACTACAGTCTGTTCTCTGACCTAGATTTATATACAACTGAAACACTTCTGGTAGACATCATCATAGGGAGTTTTTGATTTGGACAGTGGATATTGGGTAAAAAAATTATTACAGCAAATATTTGGAAAATAAGTACCGAAAATGAAGGACACCTGTATTTATTCATGTGTCTGTTCTGTAGGAGATTCTGAGTCCACTGATGGCTCTGAGTCCACTGTATCATTTCTCATACACTCTCTAGCCTCAGTGTCTAATGTAGTATCTGCTGTAAAGAATGTACCTACCCCTGGCAACCGATAACTGATATCTATGACTATAAAACCTATGTGAAACTTGAGGATAGCTAACTCAACCTCATGAGACTGAACTAAATTTTCAAAAAAAAAAAAAAAATGCACCTAAATAATTATAGAATTGATGATGGAAAAATAGCCTGGGGCTACATCTTGAAGTTTCCTGAATGTTTTTCATTGTTTTCTGTACATCTTGGATAAAACTTGAGATTATTTTAATAGGAAATGATAGTATCAGAGTTATGCTTTGGAAAGTGTGGACTTAGAAGCAGCTTGGAAAATGCTTTGGATAAGGATGAGGGAGGGGTTCTAGTGACCTCCAGTGTGCATTTTTATGAATTCTAATACTCCAGGACAGCAGTTTTCGAATCTTTTCAGTCTCAGGACACCACTACACTCTTAATAATTATTGTGGCCCACAAAGAGCTTTTGTTTAAGTAGGTTCTATCTCATATCTCAGAGAATGCTATATTTGGATTAAAAAATATATAAGTAGGTTATATCTACTCTTATTATTGTATTATAAAGTGGCACTACTTAAAATATTCATTAAAGACAACCCAGTACATATCAACATATTTTTATAAAATGTTATTGTATTTCTCCAAAGAAAAAATTTAGTAAGAAGAGTTACATTTTTTACATTTCTCAGATCTCTTATGTCTAGCTTAATAGATGATTCTTTTTTTTGAGACGGAGTCTTGCTCTGTCACCTGGGCTAGAGTGCTGTCCACGCTCACAGCAACCTTAAACTCCTAGGCTCAGGTGATTCTCCTGCCTCAGTCTCCCGAGTACCTGGGATTACAGGCACCTGTCAGGATATTTGGCTAAGTTTTCTATTTTTAGTATGGACGGAGTCTCACTCTTGCTCAGGCTGAGTGATCCTCCCACCTCGGCCTTTTGGAGTGCTAGGATTACAGGCATGAGCCACTGCTCTTGGCCAATAGATGATTCTTATATCTGCTTCTGCATTTAATCTATTATGGTGTTATGTAGCCTCTGGAAACTGCATGTTACACTCATGTGAGAAGGAAAGTGAAAAAGGCAAATAATAATGTCCTGCTATAATTATGTAAATAATTTTGATGTCAGAGAGCCTCTGATAGGATTTGGGTGTCTCCCAGTGGTCACGAGACAACACTTCAAAAACTACTGCCAGAAGATATTTGGCAAAAGATGACTCCTTTGATCTCATTGTACATAGAGGATGCAGAGATGTTGAAGCAAGGTAACAGTGTTCTGTCCTTGTTCACTGACCTTCAGGTATTTGCATCCCTGATATGCTCTTCAAAGAGCTTATCATATTCAGAGACAGTGGTTCTCAAACTGGAAGCCATGGAGTTCATTAGGGAACATCATGTCACTTAATCTGTCATATAAATGAAGCAAACTTTTAGAAGTGGACACAAGACTTAACAGATGAACTCACATCTGCATCTCAAAATATATAAAAAATTTTTAGGAAATTGTACTTCTAAGATTTTCCTTTAATATTAATTTGGTAGCTTATTGCTTTTGTCATCTTCAAGTATTTATTAATGGACAAGTGATATAAAATTCAAAACAGTTTGAAAAATATTGTGGCACCTCTTAAGATAAAAAATATAATTTTCTTATTTATATATTTCCTCTTGAGAGCTGGGGAAATTGTTTTTGTTATTTCTGCACTGGCAGATGGGTGGTTGGGATCCTCTTATTTTTTTTTACCTTTCTTCTTCTTCATCTTCTTTTTTTTTTTTGGTTACCGCTCTTAACATTTTCTCTTTTTAGTTTTTTTCATAATCTATGGATATAACTATATACATTTTAAGGTAAAAATGTATAGGTAAATGTAAAGGTAGAAATATAAATGTCAAACATATAAAAACTAGAAAGTATTCTATAAGAGAAAGTTAAAATCACTCATATTCCTGGCATTTTTGACAACTGCTATCAAAAATAGTTTTTTATATTTTCTTCCAATGTTTTTTCTCTACTATACTCCTCTATGCTTGTATTTTTAGGAAACATTTGTGTGGAATGAACAGAGTTTGGTCTTGTCTTTTTTTCCTCCCATTTGGACATGTGTGAATGCTTCCCCACGATGGTAGATTTTCTTCAACAGGATGATTTGAAATTTATCTTATTTATGTTGTTTTTATTGGTAGGATAGTTTTCACAGGCAGAGGAAAGCAGTTACATCTAATGTGAAGAGGGATGTCGGTGGGTGGTGGAGGCAGGGAGAGAGTGACAGTTCCTGGTTGTGTGCTGGTCACTGTGGGGTAGGGCAAAGTCCACACCGGATCATTGCTGACCCCAGAGAGTGGCCCTTTGTCAGACTCTCACTGCCTCATTTTCTGTCCTTTCTCTGTAGCCTTTTGAGAAAGAAAGCTGTATTAAGTAGCTCAGTATATTTGACCTATTTTCTTATATAATCAAAGTCTGCCATCCCTAGCTATGACTGTCAGGAAAGCTCTGTGTCTGCATCTGTAAAGGAAAGGAGTTGAATTAACTACTCTTGGAGGTTCCTCCTGGCTCAAAAATGTTTGCTTTTTCATAAGCCACATTTTTTCGAGATGGTGAACTGAATTATTTAATAATGAATTTTTGTAAGTTTCATATTTCTTTTGTATTAGAATTTTGTCAAATCAGTGGCCCCTTTATAAGAAATCTGTTTGCTGAGGCATGGGAATCTTTTCATACCAAGATTTTAGTCTCAATGGCATTAAGCTTGTAGAAGGTATTCCCCTCCAAATGGGGTAGCTTTAATACCATTATCCACTAGGTGGTGCTGGTGGACAGTAAATTCATCTAAGGCTCTGTGTTTCCAGATGAGGTAAAACAGTTTAACTGTTTGAGTCGTCAGGAGAGTTCCTTTCTATTTTATATTTTTATCACGTCAGGATATCATTTATCCTGAAATAAGAAATAATTTGAATCCAGAACACCAACTGCCAAAATTGCACATCTGAGGCAAACATATCGTCATCTTAGACATGTTTTGATGCAAAGAGAACTGTTGCCTTGTGAGATTGTCACTTTCAGATTTTAGTTGTGTGAAACTAGGTTTCTAGGTAATCAAAACTCATTATCTTCTGTCACGTTACAGCTGCTCTGTAGTGAATGAAGTCTTAGCCTGCATGACTCCAAATGTTGCCATCCAGACAGGAGAGGTGATGGTAGTACAACTTTACTGGTCACATTGCGTCCAAAATGTTCCATTAGTTCTGGAAGCTGTGTTTTCGGAGGGGTGTTGCCAGAGCATTAAGGCTGGGATGATACAGGGATTGTGGATGGAAGAGCAGTCAGAGCCCACGTGGCTGTTGTCCTTGAGTGTGTTGCCAGTGAGAGTGTTAGGTGTGGGAACAGTCAGTCTGTCTCTGGAAATAACATCCTAAGGAATAAATCTCCCCCAGAGCAGATTGGGCAGCCACTTGAGGTAGGGAGATACTGACCTTGGAATGTTCACATAGAGACTATCTGATCTTATGTTAGGAACATAACATAAAATTGCATTGGATAGGATGTGGGGTAGAATTGGTCATTTCTGTTTTAACTCTTCTCTTTACCTCTCAACTGTTAAACTTCACAAGTGAAATATACTTAAATGTTTACTAAAGTATTAAATTGATAAGCCAACAAATGTGCATGGAGTACCTCTGAGTGGTCTGTGGGGTTGTGAGAATTGTCAGGAATAGCGGGTGTTTGCCATGCAGGGTGCCTACTGGTTACCTGGAGAGTCACGAACGGTTTCCCTAAGGGATAAATAACACGTGCAGTGCAAGGTGAGGGGCGAGGATGGTAAGACTTCTGTGAGTCCTGGATGATGAGTGTGTCTGGAGGGGTGGATTTCTGTGGGAAGTGTTAGGGACACAGCAGTCAGAATTACTGAAGGGGAAAGAACATGAAACTCAAAGGTTACAAACTATAGTTTTAGTGCTGAATTTGGATGGTGATCATAGTCATTGAGGATTTCAGCTGGAACGAATCTTGGAGATCATCTGATAGCCAACACGATTATGGATGAGGAAACTCAGACTGAAATGCTAGGGTTTGTGCTAGATAACCCCTACTTTGTGGTAGAGTCAAGAGATCCCCTTTCCCATTCTCTCTCTACACTTGGAGATGGTCACTAGGAAGGATGGTTAGAGCTTTGAGCTGCTGTGTACTTGGGAGCTCTTCTTAGGCTAGTGTCTGTCAAGGTCTCCACTGGTCGGAAGGGTGCTTCCCCCACAGCAGGCCTTGCCTGAGGTTTACACAAGGACTTTGGTAAGTTGCGCCACTCTGAAGCATGGTTACTGCTTTGGACCTGATCTTCCCTATTTTCACAAAAAAGATGAAGGTAATCTAGATTTTACCTTAATTATGACCTTTTTTTTTTTTTTGAGACAGAGTCTCACTTTGTTGCCCAGGCTAGAGTGAGTGCTATGATGTCAGCCTAGCTCACAGCAACCTCAAACTACTGGGCTCAAGCGATCCTCCTTCCTCGGCCTCCCAAGTAACTGGGACTACAGGCATGCACCACCATGCCCGGCTAATTTTTTCTATATGTATATTAGTTGGCCAATTAATTTCTTTGTATTTATAGTAGAGACAGGGTCTTGCTCTTGCTCAGGCTGGTTTCGAACTCCTGAGCTCAAAGGATCTGCCCGCCTTGGCCTCCCAGAGAGCTAATTATGCCTTTTTAAGATATGAAAGCAAGTGTGTTTTTTTTTAAGGGGGAAATTATAAATAGATGGAAAGATACAAGTAATCTTGTCAAAAAGGGACTATTGATGTACAACTTCTGTTTCTAGAATCTATGTTAGAAATGATCTGATATATGGGCCAATGTTTATGTATCAAAATTATTTAAAAAAAATTATAGCATAGAGTATAAAACAATCTATATGTCAAAAAGGAAAATAGTGATGCAAATTTTTATAGCCATGGAGTAATATATACAGTAAAATAAATGTTAGGAAAATATTCGTAATACATTGGTAAGTAAGTAATCCCAGATAACCAGTATAGATATATCCCCAAGATCATGGAATGCCCACATTGGGTTTCCAGTGTTATATACGATCTCTCTCATAAATCATCCCCTTGCCCAAGAGTAGAGAGCCGCGGCTCTGGCTGAGACGGGGGAGGCCATGGAGTTGCTTTCATACACCAGCATCCTAGCATGGACTCCTCAAAATTAGTCAGCCCCTGTCAGTGGGCTTTTGGGGTTCACAGGAGCAGAGTTGGAGCCATGAATGCCAGGAGTCTAATTATATCCTACTTAAAAATATTTTTTTTTAGAGAAAGATGTCACTTAAAATGATAAAATAGTTTTCTCTTGTTTGCAGGTTTATACGTTTGATTTTTCAAAGCTTATTTTCCAAATGTTCTATAGTGAGGAAATACAGTTCAATATTCAGAAAATTATTGTTTTCCATTTCCATTGATGGATTAATATGCCTATGTATATGATCTAAAATTTTACCCTGTGAAGAATGAAAATGAGACCATTAGAAATACCTTAGGCTGTTTTTCTTTTCTTTTTTTTTTTATTTCGGCATATTATGGGGTACAGATTTTAAGGTTTCAATAAAGGTCCTTTCCCCCCTCCCCCCACAAGTCTGAGTCTCCAGCATGACCATCCCCCAGGACTGTTTTTCTTTATGAGGAATAAAAAGGAAACTCAACAGTACCAGCCGTTCACCAAGTCTTATGAGAGTGTGTTAAATCTAAAATTGTTTTAAGTGAGAAATAACAGCAGTAGAGGAAATGAAGCAAGGTGGAAAAAGCAAATAACTGGGAGAAGCAGAAGAGAAGGTACACAGAATCCTGTAGAGGGATTAGGAGGAACAGATATATTCTTTATCTAAATTCTGAGTTGGCTCTGATGGACTGAATTAAAAAAAAATTGAGATTTTTGGGGGATTAGTGATTAAGAAAAGGCCTAAGTCTAGCCCATACTTTGGTCCCATTGGAAAGCTAAGTGGTGTCTACTTTTCCTTTTGTAGAATCACAGTAGTGTCATACACTGATATATTAGTTTCTTTCCTTAAGAATTAACCAATGAATGGGAGAAGTGGGTACTGATGGGTTTGCTTACAAAGGAGGAAATATATCAATCAGACATTATTTTGCTGTCAGAAATAGAGTCAAAATCAATGGCTGAAATAAATTAGGCATTTAGTTTTCTTTCATGTAAAAAAATTTTTTTAAGGCAAGCAAGAAAATGAGGTTTATTGAGCAGAGTAAGATAGGATTATAGAGCAAGAGCAAGGTATAGGTTTATAGAACATGATACGTATGTGACAGATGATGATCAGACCCGTTGTCACAGCAAAGGGAGAGCAAAAGGAAGGGGCCAAAAAGAGTCATGTAAAAATTTGAGGCAAGTAGTCTAGGGGCTAGTGTGTTGGTTTCATGATATTGTTTTAGACCTATACTCTTACCAATTTCTTGTGCCATCTTTATGATGAGATCCTTAACCTCATGCTCTCCTGTTGGATGCCTAAGTTCTTATAACCATATCTGAATGTCTGGTGGAAGGAGAAGGAATGGTAGGCAAAGGACACAAGACTTGTGCCTGCTGGGGCTGCCCTTTCAAAGCTGTCGCCTGGAGCCCTACCCAGTGATGACTGCACGTATATTTCACTGTCCAGAGCCATGTACCATTTCTATCTTTAGCTGCAAGGGAAGCTGAAAATGCAGATTTCATCCGGCTACATTGCTCTTTCAGTTAAATGGGGTTCTGTGTGTAAGGAAGGTGAAATTATATGCTGAGTACTTAGGCAGTCTCTGCTATAAAAGTTTATTATGAGACATAATGATTTTTGAAATGCTGTATTATACTGTATTAAAATATAGTTTAAAGAGTTGAATGAGTCCAAGGGCATTATAGTCTTGAAAATATGAATAAATTAATAAGATTATTGCTTTTCATTTTCTATATGTAAAAATAACTTGTCAGGTTCTAAGCATGGGATTTTATCATGTTATTAAATGTTGAAATAATTGCTTTCCTTTACAGGAGAACAGGGATTCATATAGTTTGGGTCTCTTTTAGGATTTTCTGCAAGGGCCACGTGTAGGTGTGTAAAATAAAGTTAGCAGTTCTATTCATCATTTCCATGATTTTTTTTTTTTTGTGACAGAGTCTCACTTTGTTGCCCAGGCTACAGTGAATGCCATGGCGTCAGCCTAGCTCATAGCAACCTCAAACTCCTGGGCGCAAGCAATCCTACTGCCTCAGCCTCCTGAGTAGCTGGGACTACAGGCATGCACCACCATGCCTGGCTAATTTTTTCTACATATATTAGTTGGCCAATTAATTTCTTTCTATTTATAGTAGAGACGGGGTCTCGCTCTTGCTCAGGCTGGTTTCGAACTCCTGACCTTGAGCAATCCGCCCGCCTCGGCCTCCCAGAGTGCTAGGATTACAGGTGTGAGCTACTGCGCCCGCCTCCATGATTTTTTTTTAATGGAATGCATGCCTGTGAGTAGATTCACAAATCTTGTACTTGGCATTATTTCTAAATCTTCTTCTTCACAAGTAGTCCTTTAAACATACAAATGGAAAGCTTAGTCACCAAATTACTGACTTTCCATTCTAGGTATTGGGAGACAGAGGGAAGTTTTCCTCTCCTTGATTGTATAAAAAGGATATAGTTCAGACCTGACTTCCTGGCTCACTGTTTGGCCACATGGCTTCAGAAGCAGTAAAGCCAGTATAGGTTAGAGGTTTTCATCTTCATCTTGAATCCTGACTCCATGATTATGAGCTGTGAGATCTTGGGCAAGTTATCTGTCTGTGCTACAGTTCCCTCATTTATAAAATGGTGCTGATAATAGTTGATAGCAGTGTTTGTCTTGTAGGGTAAAATGAGATAACATAAATAAAACACCTTGTATATGGCCTGCTCCCTGGTATGTGCTAAATAAATGTTGGCTGCTGCAGGTGGCAATATTAAAGCAAAGCAAAACAATAATCCTGAGGCCATAATGAGATATTCAATAGCTGATTCAGACCAAGAGAATTTCACAGAATTCTGTTCTGCAGTTGTCATTGTGAGTTGTCCAACCTGTAGCCCAAGAATTTATACTTTTTACCATGTGTGAGAGCCATGAAAGATGTTTATTTAGAAGTCACTGCTCTGCTAAAGAAGGTTGCTGCAAAATACATAAATAAATAAAAAGCAAAACAAAGCAAGAAGTGACTACTTAACAAAATGCCCGTGCTGTTTTCAAGAAACGTACCACCATCCTATTGTCAGCAAGGTCCTGCTGTGTGAGGTGCCAAGACAAAAATGGTGTCATGGGATGTGACTGAGGAGATAGTCTCTTTTTCATAATTTCAAAAATCATCTTATTGAAATGTAATGTCTGATTATATAGGTACACCATATGTAATTTTTAAAGCATAATGATACATGGGATACTGAAAACCCACTGTACAGTCAACATCCATGATACTGCTCATGGACTGCTCTTTCTATAGTCTTCCTCTGCCACGCCACCCCTGTCACCCTGTGGGGGCCAGAATTTTGTGTTTGATTTCTTGCCATGTACAAATTAGTTTTTTCACACATATATTTTAAAACAATGCATTTAGTTTGGCTTATTTCCGACCTTATTAAAAATAGTGCCATTTGGCCGGGTGGGTGGCTCACGCCTGTAACCCTAGCACTCTGGGAGGCCGAGGCGGGTGGATCGCACAAAGTCAGGAGTTCAAAACCAGCCTGAGCAAGAGCGAGAGCGAGAGCCCGTCTCTACTATAAATAGAAAGAAATTAATTGGCCAACTAAAAATATATATAGGCCGGGTGAGGTGGCTCACGCCTGTAATCCTAGCACTCTGGGAGGCCGAGGTGGGCGGATTGTTCGAAACCAGCCTGAGCAAGAGCGAGACCCTGTCTCTACTATAAATAGAAAGAAATTAATTGGCCAACTAACATATATGGAAAAAATTAGCTGGTCATGGTGGTGCATGCCTGTAGTCCCAGCTACTCGGGAGGCTGAGGCAGCAGGATTGTTTGAGCCCAGGAGTTTGAGGTTGCTGTGAGCTAGGCTGATGCCACGGCACTCACTCTAGCCTGGGCAACAAAGCGAGACTGTCTCAGAAAGAAAAAAAAAAAAAAATATATATATATATATATAAATATATATATATATATAAATTAGCCGGGCATGGCGGCGCATGCCTGTAGTCCCCACTAGTCGGAAGGTTGAGGCAGGAGGATCACTTGAGCCCAGGAGTTTGAGGTTGCTGTGAGCTAGGCTGGCGCCACTGCACTCTAGTCCGGTCAACACAGTGAGACTCTGTCTCAAAAAAAAAAAAAAAAAAGTACCATTTTATGTAGTCTTCTGGGACATTGACTTTTTTTCCCCATCCCTATGTTTCCTGGTTGATCCATATTATTATTTCCTTTCTCTCTCCCTTCCTCCCTTTCTTCCTTCTTTTTCTTTCTTTTCTTTTTTGACAGGGTCTTGCTCTGTTGCTGTGGCTAAAGTACAGTGGTGTCATCATAGCTCACTGCAGTCTCAAACTCCAGGGCTCAAATGATCATCCTTCTTCAGTCTCCTGAGTAGCTGGGATTACAGGTGTATGCCACCGTGCCCAGCTCATTTTTCTATTTTTTGTAGAGATGGGAGTCTTGATATGCTGCTCAGGGTTGTTGCAAACTCCCAGACTCAAGTGGTCCTCCCACCTTGGCCTTCAAAGTACTGGGATTATAGGTGTGAGTCTCCACCCTGCCCCGCCCCCCCCCAGCCTGATAGATATTATTCTATGAGCTATTGTTCATTCATTTTCATTGCTTTGCAATATTCCATTTTGTGAATATACCTTTTAGTTTTTATTATCTGGGCAGCTGACTCCCCTCCCTCCTTCCCTCCCTTTCTTCTTTCCTTTTATATGCATTTCCTATTCTTTAGTTTCTCTCTGATAATTCAATATTGATGGTCCCACGGGGAGGGGGGGCGCGGGTGGAGGGTGGATTGGAGGGTCTGAATGATTTGCTTCTGCTAACTTTCTCCAGTGTTGGCTTGCCTTCCTGTATGCATGGCGACCTTTGGTTGTTTCCTTAGGCGTGGTCTTAATTTTTGGAATATTTTCAGATCTAATTGGAGGATGCTTTTCTCTTAGGAGAATTGGGCTTGCACCTCTCTGGAACCAGGACTCCATTGACCTCAAACCCTCAAGGAGTCTAGACTCGAGACAGGAGTCCCAGGCTGACTGCAATCTTTATTTGACTGGAAGTTGCCCCTTTTTTCCTCTCTGTGCTTTTCTTACTCCTGTTTACCTTTAAGGTGAACAGTCTGTCTTTCTATATAGCACTTTTTTTTTGCAGAATTATTTTGTTTCTTTCAAAACTTGCTTTGTGCTGGTTATTGTCTAGAATTCTAAAATGAAAAAGCACTGCTGTAAAATTGTAGGCATTTGGCATGTAAAAATGCAAAAAGGAAAAAAGGCTGTTTTAAAAGTAAAGAGTTCATGGAATGTAAGGCAATTTTATAGAAAGGAAGAAGCAAAAAGAACTATCATGTCAAACATTGTAATTAACTTTAAAGCAAAATGAATTCTAATTTTATTCATATTGGCTAAAGATCCTAAGGAAACCCTTAGTCTATTTTAATGTGTGGAAGAGAGCATTCATTTTAGTTATTGAAAGGCACAATTTTCTTATATTATGGAGAAAAGACTATACATTATAGTGTGAAATGGATTGAATTTTGAAATCTTTAAAGAACTAACCAAATTTTATTTTTCTTCATGTGTATTACCTTTGAAACTTCAAGGGCTGGTTACAGCCATATGAATTCGTGGCAGTAATTTACATTAGCCTAGCTTTAAGTTACTAGCAAATTAGTGGAGTTTGGTGGATGGTCTTTTGTTTGAAACACAGTACTCTAGTCTGGGCTGTGATAAGGGCCATAGAGAGGGATAACATAAGCCAAAAGAGGAAAAGGATAAATTTTTTGTTAAATGCTTAAAAATGAATATTCTTGGCTGAGCGCAGTGGCTCTTGCTTGTAATCCTAGCACTCTGGGAGGCCGAGGCGGGCGGATTGCTCGAGGTCAGGAGTTCAAAACCAGCCTGAGCATTAGCGAGACTCTGTCTCTACTATAAATAGAAAGAAATTAATTGGCCACCTAATATATATAGAAAAAAGTAGCCAGGCATGGTGGTGCATGCCTGTAGTCTCAGCTACTTGGGAGGCTGAGGCAGGAGGATTGCTTGAGCCCTGGAGTTTGAGGTTGCTGTGAGCTATGCATGATGCCATGGCACTCTAGCCCAGGCAACAGAGGGACACTCTGTCTCAAAAAAAAAAAAAAACCGTCCGGGCGTGGTGGCTCACGCTTGTAATCCTACCACTCTGGGAGGCCGAGGTAGGTGGATCGCTCAAGGTTAGGAGTTCGAAACCAGCCTGAGCAAGAGTGAGACCTTGTCTCTACTAAAAAGAGAAAGAAGTTAACTGGCCAACTAAAAATATATAGAAAAAATTAGCCGTGCATGGTGACGCATGCCTGTAGTCCCAGCTACTTGGGAGGCTGAGGCAGAAGGATTGCTTGAGCCCAGGAGTTTGAGGTTGCTGTGAGCACGGCACTCACTCTAGCCTGGGCAACAAAGTGAGACTCCGTCTAAAAAAAAAAATGAGTATTCTTTTTACCTAAGTAAAAATATTTAAAACTTTAAAAAATACAGCTTCTGTACAGTAATGTGTTAATGAGAAACACCATGTCACAACGCTGAGTTATAAAAATGGTAGCAGGAGCAGTATTTATGAGGGGATTGGTTACAAAAAATTATGATTTGCTGGATTGCTGGAAGACAATACATTTGCTACTGAGGAGATTGACTACTGTGTTTTAATTTTGAAACAAGGAGTCCTGTAAGTTACTGAGTACCTTACTTCCATCTGTAAAATGAGGGTGTTTTGCTTTTGTTTTCCTGCCATGGGGATTATCCTACTGTTTTTCAGATCCTGCATTAATAAAAAAAATACTAAGTACCTATAGAAGCTCAAGACTTGGTATTACTTTTTGGTTTGTTGTTGGGTATAAAGAAAATGTTACTGTTCTTTTTCTTGAAGCTGTTTACTAAGTTAAAGAGAGTTTTGTGTAGATTATCTCGTTTATTCTCAATAATCCAGTGAATCCAGTGGAGTGGAGTGCAAGTCTTGTTAGTAGGTATAAGAAATGTCCCCACCTCTACAGTTAGTAAATTTTGAGAAAAGCAATTTATAATAAATGGGTGCTAGTCGTGTTAGCCCTTGGAGAGACCAAGAGCACAGCATCTAAGTATAACTTAGTGATGGGATTTTTGAAGTAGAGGAAACACTGTTATCTGGCTCATCTGTGATCTCATTTGAGTCAGGGATAGACCTAGAAACTTTAGTATCCTTAACAGGCTCTTTCAGTATTTTCTTGGAGTCTTCTAGCATCTACATGGTGGATTTTCTTTTTTTTTTAATAATTGGATTTTCTAATGAAGTGCAGTTTCACCCTGTGAATTCTTGCATTTCAGAAATCTCTGTTCATCATTATAAGTCCAGCTTGGAGCTGGATGTGTGACACTGAAACTCAGGAGAGAGATGGGGCTCTTAATAGGTTTGGAAATCAGTCCCTTGGGGATAATATTGAAGGTGCTGAGCGTGATGGCAGGAAATGGGGAGGAAAAGAACCATAGGTTGGATTTTGATGTTGCTGAGGATGGAATGTAGAGTGATGACAGTGAAGATGTGGAAAGCATTAAGTGAAAGAGTGACAGGTTAGTGGTTTAAAACCAATATTGGGGAACAAGGGCTGTATAGACTCTTCCTCTTCTTCTATATGGAAGGCATCATAAAAATATGATTAGTAAGAATTGTTTATGTGAATTGATCAGTTGTTTTTCTATAGCCTGCTAGGCTTTTATGTAAAGCAAAGGAGAAAGCAGCCCCTGAACTATGAGTACAGGGGCTGTGAGTACAATAGAGTACAATAGTACTATGAGTACAATAGAGTGAAGAACATCTTAACTGTTTTCTGTCTTCAGTTGGGAGTGTTTTAGTGGTCATCCAGGGTTGCTTTCACATCCTCAGGCCTGCTTTCACATTGCTTTCACATCTTTTCACATCCTTAGGCATGTTATTGTAGCAGTTTCTCATGTTTATGTGCAAGTGGTTATAACTATTCTATGTGGTAGACAAAGCTGAATGCATTATGTCACCCTTGATGCAGCTCACAGAATTATAAGAATTTGGCAAATGTACCTGGCAAGTGGCTAAACTCTGGCAGAACCTCTTCGTCACTCTTCTGCCTTGCAGAGAATCCTCTTAAGAAGTCTTGAAGTTTTTGTCTGGGCTGTGCTAGATCCCACTTATTTTACAGCAGTTTTTTCTGTTTTCACAATTACTCAGACTTTGCATTTTCCTTTTTTACTGTGTTTGTCTTTCTTTGGCCATTTGCATATTGGATTCCCACACAGTGTTGGAACAGGCAAATACAACATGCATATAGAGTGAATTCCTGTTAGGTTCATGCCACTTGTATAGTCTCACTCTAGTTACTAGACACATTTATGGAGTACCTGCTATAGCTATTTAGTGTTGGGCAAATATATGATTGGCTTTAAAGTAGTTTTCTCTGCTCCAAGCTCACAATCGCTAACTTTCTATTTACAGCCTGCTTCTAAACTCCTGCTTCCTTTATCTCTTTTAAATTATTGTAATAAGTGTGGGCTCTTTAATGCCTGCTGCCTTTTTGCATACATGGCCAGAAATGTATTTTGTTTGATCCACATGGTTTTAGAAGTTGGTTAATGTCACATAAGATTTGAATTTTAGGCTTCACTTAAAAAATTGCAAGATCAGGCAGCATTCCCAGTGACAGCAGTAGGCAGGAGCTGAGTAATGGCTGTGTCCTTTGTCTAGTAGGTTGTCTCCAAATACAGCATCCCACCTTTCCCCCCCTTTTCTTGACATATGCCTGGCTGCTTCCCTCATTGACATCACATCTCTGACTCCGTTGGTGCCTGAGTTTGCACCTCCTGCTTTATTGCCCCGGCCTTCACTTCCTGCTGTGCTCTTGGAACCTTCTTTGAGGTTGGGGCGGGGGTTGTGAACCCCAGGAATATCACTCAAAGAAACTTTGGTCCTGGGACCCCCTTCCCTTTCCACATTTTAAAAAATGTTGAGTTAGACATTGTTTTGAAACATTTTTACATGTATTTTGCAGTCCTATCCAATCTGCGTAGCTGTCCTGTAAGGTAGGCAAGCCTGGATTTCTGTACTGTTGGGAAGCCTTAGCACCCCCCTTCTGGGAAGGGTTTGTTTTTTGAAAGTAGTTCCAATGAAAGACTGGACCTTTATTAGGGTTCTTTCAACGTGGCTACAGTCCTGTCATGGCCCATGGCCTTGAACCCTGGTCACAGCTGTGCCATGAAAGGCCATTGAGAAGCTATTAGATCCCATAACTGGTGAGTGGTGGATCTAGCATTTGGTTGGAGAACTTTTGGTTCCAATATAGCATGCTGCTATTCTGATATTGGGCCATTCTGTGAGGTTAGCATTCTCTATTCCATTTCACTATTTTCTGGGTGAGTGCACAAGGAATGTGTTTGCTAAGCCTGATTTCCATTAGATTACAAATTGTCTCCTTTTTAAAAAGCCCATTCTGTGTGAATCAGTACATTCGGTGGTTTTGTGAAGTTTGATCATATCTTCACTCATTTTCCTAGTTTTATTTTGTTAGTCTATCTTCATGTACAATTGGTTTTTTTTTTTTTTTTTGAGACAGAGTCTCACTTTGTTGCCCAGGCTACAGTGAGCACTGTGGCGTCAGCCTAGCTCACAGCAACCTTGGTGTCCTGGGCTCAAGCAATCCTGCTGTCTCAGCCTCCCGAGTAGCTGGGACTACAGGCATGTGCCACCATGCCCAGCTAATTTTTTGTATATATATTTTCAGTTGGTCAATTAATTTCTTTCTATTTTTGGTAGATACGGGGTCTCGCTCAGGCTGGTTTTGAACTCTTGACCTTGAGCGATCTGCCCGCCTCGGCCTCCCAGAGTGCTAGGATTACAGGCGTTAGCCACCACGCCTGGCCGGGTTTTTTTTTTTTTTTTTTGAGACAGAGTCTCTGTTGCCTGGGCTAGAGTGCCGTCACATCAGCCTCGCTCACAGAAACCTCAAGCTCCTGGGCGAGTGATCCTACTGTCTCAACTTCCTGAGTAGCTGGGACTACAGGCATGCACCACCATACCTGGCTAATTTTTTCTATATATTTTTAGTTGTCCAGCTAATTTCTTTCTATTTATAGTAAAGACAGGTTCTCGCTCTTGCTCAGGCTGGTCTCGAACTCCTGAGCTCAAGCAGTGCTCCCGCCTCGACCTCCTAAATTGCTAGGATTACAGGCGTGAGCCACCGTGCTCAGCCTTGTCCTTCAGTCTTGTAGTGACTGAGCACGGTTACTGTAGTGAAAGCCCAAGATGGCCTGTTCCTCAGCCAGCTCCTGACTTTGGTTGAAGTATTTAAGATTTAGGAGTTCTTTTACACTGCTATTTGATTGCTGATAAGGGGAAGACACAGTGATTGAAAGGAATTGTCCCTGATAAAGTTCTCAGTTATACCTGTGTGCACAAATCATGGTCCAGTGATGAGTTATTTCCGAAAACAGATGCAGAGTACATAGACAAATGGAGCAGGACAGGCCTAGAATGCCAACTGCATATTTGGGGTGAAGGGATATGGGAGCTGGGGAGAAAACTGCCTACTGGAGGTCAGGTGAGTTATGAATATTGCTGTAGTGCTTGCTGAACATTGTGTGAAGGAGCTTTGTTATATGGGACGGAATCTGGGAGGAAGAATTTGTCTGCAAGTGTGGGCTGATGTGCATTCTTTCTGTTAAGACTTGATGGCTTTAAGCTTTGATGGGCATGGCAAATTCTGATCTGTTATTGTGGGGCCTGTTTGTAGCCGTTTTTTTCCTGCAGACTGCTTTTTACACTAAATCAGCTCTATCACCAGCCCTCAAGAGAGGTAGCTTGCATTATAAGCTTTACCAATGTTTGTGTAGGATGGTTGTGCCCCTGGGTAGGAAGAATGCAGCAGCTTTGTGTGTTTTCCATTCCTCAGTTTTAGCTCCTTGGATCTTGGATCTTGTCAACATTCATGCTGAGAGAAGAGGAGGTTATGTTGTATTTTAAAAGGATCAGACCCTCCTTACCAAGGAAAGTCTAAGAGTCAGATAGATTGAGGTTAATCATTACTTCCTATTACTACTAGCTAGGGGTATTAGTTTTTTCGTTTGTTCATTTGGGTATAACATTACCTAATTTATAGGCATGTTTTGAATATGTATAGTGTAAAATGTGTGTGTAGTGTAATGAAGTAGTATATGGTATGACACTTCTTAAAGGTTAAACCAGGTGTACTCCTTGTCTAAATATATGAGACAAACCTAGTAAGTTTTAAAAGAGCCTGTGTGGAGCCTGTTCTTGGAGGCAGTAAGCCAATTTAAGTTAATAGTAGAGAACAAAAATTGCTCAAGGAATTTTGAAGGAGTAAAACTTATCTTCCTCTGTTTATTCCAATTATTCTTAATCTTTGCATAACTCTTTAATTGAAATTATGTGCTTTTTTATTTTAGCAAAAGAAATTAAGTTTCAGCATTATAGAAACATAGTCTTGTCCTGAAGAAACTGCTGGAAACGTGCCCATTAATGGGGATAACGCCAGTAGTGAGTTTTTTTTTTTTTTTTTTTTGAGACAGAGTCTCACTCTCTTGCCCAGACTAGAGTATTGTGGCGTCAGCCTCACTCACAGCAACCTCAAACTCCTGGGCTCAAGCAATCCTTCTGCCTCAGCCTCCTGAGTAGCTGGGACTATAGGCATGCGCCACCATGCCCGGCTGATTTTTTCGATATATTTTTAGTTGGCCAATTAATTTCTTTCTATATATAGTAGAGATGGGGTCTCCCTCTTGCTCAGGCTGGTTTCAAACTCCTGACCTTGAGCGATCCTCCTGCCTTGGCCTCCCAGAGTGTTAGGATTACAGGCGTGAGCCACCGTGCCCTACCGCTGGTAGTGAGTTTAAACAGATTTTAATATCCCTTCTCACGTGTTTGGTGTTTGGGGGAGGCTTTTGAGTAAGATTTACTAGAGAATAACAGGGATATTGATTATATCAGTTCTAAGAATTAGTAAGTTTTATTTCCCAAAAGTTTGTGTCCGTTAGCTTATTTAGTACTAGGAGCAACTCTGGTAGGGTGCTAGAATCCTCATGTTTTCAAGAAGAAAGACTTGAAGCTCAGGAAACCTGCATGGTTTTCTCCTTGGTGAGTGGCAAAGCTGACCTTGTAACCTGAGTCTTTTTGGCCAGCATTCTTTGTTCTCTGCCCACTTCCCGTTAGATTCTTGGGTCTAGGATGTCCAGGGATTCAACCATGGTTATTCTGAAAGATAGTATCAGTCAGAAATAAAACTTAGATGTCCCCATATGTAGGAATTTTAGAGAAATAGTTTGTGTCTAAATTTGCAAGCTCATTCAGTTTAAAAATGGTTTCTATAATATGGTGCTCATTTATTACTTCAGATTCATTGCTTCAGTAATGACTTTTAAATAGGACTCTATTATTAGAGTGATTGGACTGAAGTCTGATTGGACTAGAGTTAAGAGATTGCATCACTATAAATAGAGTGAGATAAAATATTTTACATAATTTGATTGAACTTTTATGAGGTCTCATAAGTTGGAACCTAGGATCTTTTCTAAAAGGATACTTACTTTGGCCAATTTCCAAATAGCAAACTTCTCAGTATGGGGCTTAAGTTGTAGATAGAATGGCTGCTTAGGGGAATTTGGGAATTAAATTATGTCCTCTGGCACTTTCAATTATGTTACCTGAGGCAGAGCTTCATTAACTACTTCATCAATAATTTTCCTAACTCAAAAACTTAAAGAAGTAAGATTAGCACACTAATTAGAGAATCGTTTAAAGACCAAAATGAAAACAGAAAAACTCTAAAAGCTTTTATTGTATAAAGGAGATGCCATTGGCATAGTTATTGGAGATGGTCATTTCAGTAGACAAAAACGAATTTAATTCCCCTCTTTATTCCTGCCTTGGTTGGAATGGATATAAAAGGATTGCAGTTTTCCCATGATTATATAGGAATGTACCTAGTCTCTGATATTTAGAATTTGATTATGAGAAAAATACATGGGAAAAATATATAGTTTGTAAAAATTTCTGAGCAGTTGTAAAGTACAGTGAATTAATAGTTGATTGGTAAATTCTAATAAAAGCATAAACTTATATGATTTGAACTCTTATACCAGTGATTCTAACTTTCTAGCTTTCTTTCTGCTTCTATCACCTGCTGTATTGGGTTACTGTTATAAAACTACATTATTCCAGCAGTCTGGCCAAAGATTGGATAATTATTTTTAGCAGGCATTATGTGTTTACAATTTCACATCAACATAAGAGATTAATATTTAGTTGAAAGATCCATACAAGCACAGTGATCTCTGGTTTAAAACAATGCTCAAAGGATTTCCAATGATTTGAGTGAAAGTTTTAGGAAATGATGTATGACATGCTGAATTGAAATGGATAGGGATGATAGAAGGATAACAGAAGATGTATTTTGGTATTGGTTTCTTGATATGATGTATGATATTGAATATGACCTTAAACTAATGTGGAAAAAACAAATAAGACAACCCAAACCTGAAACCTCCCTCAACAAAAAGGTGTGCCAAAAGTGGAAAGCACACACCAAATCATCTACTCTGAGTCAGTGATTTTTTGCTAATAGCCAAGTGGGGAATGGGGCTTTAACTTTCATTTCTGTTTGGAATCAGGAAGTTATTTGGTATTATTTTATACAAAATGGTTATATAGAATCTTACTATGTTCATAGTAATCTTATATTAATAATGATGGGTGTATATATGTGGCTCTTGAGTAATGATTATTTTTCAGTGAATTAAAAAATAAAAAAAGAATATTAATAGAAAATATTATAAAATCTGAATAAAATGGTAGAATATGAATAGTTAACAGTAATCTATCAATTTTGGTTTCTTAGTTTTGACAAATGTATATGCTAATGAAACATGATTATATTACTGAAATATATTTATTAATTATCAGATTAAATATTCTGAAACTGAAACTGGGTGATAGGTATTTGAGAACTCTCTTTAGCATTTTTGCAATTTTTCTGTGAATATAATATTAATTCAAAAGGTATTTATTTAAAAGGAAACACAGTAGTTCTTTTATACCAAATAATTTTTTATTATAGACATTTTATTTTTTTCTTAATTTCAAAATATTAAGGGGGTACAAATGTTTTTGTTACATGGGTAATAGAAGTTTCATTGATTTCAGTGGCTTTCATAAAATAACTATATGCTATTCCTTCTTTTTCTGTTACAGTGATGTGTACAGCCAAAGATTTACTTTCATATAAAGACCTTTTTTGGATAAAAAAAAAAAATACAGCGTAGTAATTTTGGCAGCTAGTGGTTTGATTAGTAAATGTTATCTTTCATACTTTTTAACATTGGATTTCTTTCTCTCTCTCCTGGTTCCAGGGTGTGGATGAATGGAACATAGCGCGCCTAAATACAGTCTTGGATGTGGTTGAAGAAGAGTGTGGTATTTCTATCGAGGGTGTAAATACCCCATATCTCTATTTTGGAATGTGGAAAACCACATTTGCGTGGCACACTGAGGACATGGACCTCTACAGCATCAATTATCTTCACTTTGGAGAGCCCAAATCTTGGCAAGTTACTTAAGATTCATTTGCTTTGGAGTTTTGAAATTTGGGCATTCTGTGCATATCAAAGAGGATTTCATTTTTTGATTTTGTGGATTCAGATTTATGTGAGCTATAAGGAAATTTTTGAATGTAATTTTAGTTAGCTTCCTCTCTGCCCAGAATTGCCTAGAAACTATAAATCCAGCAGTGACTTGTATGTCGTATGTCACAAAAGGATGTTTAGGTCAACGATGGACCACATATACAATAGTGGTCCCATAAGATTATAATGGCCAGGCCAGGTGCGGTGGCTCACGCCTATAATCCTAGCTCTTTGGGAGGCTGAGGCGGGCGGATCGTTTGAGCTCAGGAGTTGGAAACCAACCTGAGCAAGAGCGAGACCTTGTCTCACTATAAATAGAAATAAATTAATTGGCCAACTAATATATATAGAAAAAAATTAGCCAGGCATGGTGGCGCATGCCTGTAGTCCCAGCTACTCGGGAGGCTGAGGCAGGAGGATTGCTTGAGCTCTTTTGAGGTTGCTGTGAGCTAGGCTGATGCCACAGCACTCACTCTAGCCTGGGCAACAAAGCGAAACTCTGTCTCAAAAAAAAAAAAAAAAGATTATAATGGCCTGAAAAATTCCTTTTCTGTATTTTGATATGTTTAGCTACACAAATACCTGCCATTTTGTTACGATGGCTTACAGTATTCAGTACAGTAACATGCTGTACTGGTCTGTAGCCTAGAAACAATAGGCTGTAGCATATAGCCTAGGTATGTAGTAGGCTATATACCATGTAGGTTTGTGAAAACACCCTCTTTGATAGTCACATAGTGACACAATCCCCTAAAGACACATTTCTCATAACATATCACCATTATTAAGCGATGCATGACTGTCTGTATAAAGTTGCTTGCAGACCGTAGTTTTGGCCATGAATTGATGATAGATATTTTAGTCTAGAAGAATTTGTTAGGCATTTTTACTTCATGGAGCATTTGTTGGAGAGTATGTGAGAGGTGGTTAGGAGTGCAGAGCTGACTTCCTGGATGTAATTTCAAGCAATCTTAATGATCTTCTGTTCCAGCTGCCGCTAAAGAAGCGATAAGTTTCTTTCAGTGTGTAGGGGCTAAAGGGAGAGGAAGGATGAATCAGGGGCGTATTAGAACTCCTTGGATTGTGGGTGTGGAGAAAATTAAGAATATTAATATACTAGTGTTAGCATGTGTTTTAAACTTGATATTTGCTGTATTTGTGAGCCTTTTCCTTGATCCTTTTGAGCAATAATTTTAAGATGTGTCTCTCTGTAAAATGCATTGTATGATGCATCAGCTGCCTTTTTGTAATTATGAGCCTATCAGTCACCCTGGTATCCTTTGTGGTCAGCCAGTTTCATATTTCAATTTGTTTTCCTTCTTTTTAGTCTCAAGAGAACTTAAAATATCAGTTATGTTTCCTTTAACACATATACAAGCAGGATAACCCACAGACCAGAAGTGTAAGAAGTATCTGCTTGGATGGTTTTGGTGGTTGTAAACATGACAGGATGCTCTTCTGGTGTGCGTGCCAGTCCAGTAGCTCTCCAATTTGAAGACAATACATAGCCTCTTTCAAGTCTTCCTGTTGATCAGGTGTTGGAACAAAATGTATAATATCTATGTCTACTTTGCCATTTTGTCTGCTTTAGGTTTTGTCATTTGGAGAAATGTGAAGTTGTAAGCTTTCTCCAAAAAATACAAATACAACAAAGTTCCTAATGATATTAATACAAAAGGACATCTAATTAGAAGTAAAGTTTTAGTTGGCAAAGAAGGGCAAAGATCCTAGGACATAACATATTAGAGAAATCCAGGCAGTTCCTGATTTACTGTGGAGTTTGGTGTTCTAAAAGAAGTTAGTGGGAGGCAGTTAAACATATTTAAAATACTTGCATATTTCATTTGGTCAATTCTTAGCATTCTCCTCTCTTAATGGAATAAATTGAACTTTAAACATTTTACTTTTTTTCCTTTGAAAATTTTTTTTGGAGATAGGAGTTCACTGTATTGTCTAGGTTGGCCTTGAACTCCTAGGCTCAAGCGATCCTCCCACCTCAACCTCCCAAGTATCTGGGATTACGGGTACCTAGCCACTGTGCCCAGCTGAACTTAAACATTTTAATAGATATTCTAGGATTCAGAGGCTCTTGTGACAGGACATTGTGATGGGATTATTCATTACTCAGGGATTTATGCAAGGCCAGTTGTGAACACATGCTAAGGATCCTGTGGGTCTCTGTTGTATTTCTTCAGCACTGCTGTAAAGCCTGTGGGAATGTCATCTTTTAGTACTTTAAGGACTTAGTTTTGAGAGACCAGGAGAAATATTATAAACAATGCATTGGTTCCTGGGAATCTCTGAGCTGGTAGTTAACTCAGTGCTCTTATTGACACTCATTTTCAGTGCCAATGAAATGAAATTAAATAGATGGATTCACCTTGTAGGTGAAATCTAGGATATAGGCAACTATATACTGTATTTTACTTATGGAATCTGAAAAGTTAGTAGTAAAACTTTTCTGGAGATTTTGTTTCTTTTTTTTATTATCACACGTCCAGTGGAGATTTGTTATAAATCAACTACTGAGGATGCCTGGGACATTCATTTCAGTTTTTAGTATTAGGAGAGTTTAGAATGACATCTTTGCTTTTTTAGTTTAGAAAGGTGATTGTTTTTTCTCCTCCTGGAAACAGGTTGATGTCTCTTAAAAATCACTTTGGAGCACAATTCATAATCGCAAGGCTGTGGAAACAGCCCAAGTGCCCATCAATCCAAGAATGGATTAATAAAATGTGGTATATGTATACCATGGAGTACTATTCAGCTCTAAGAAACAACGGTGATATAGCACATCTTATATTTTCCTGGTTAGAGCTGGAACCCATACTACTAAGTGAAGTATCCCAAGAATGGAAAAATAATCACCACATATATTCACCAGCAAACTGGTATTAACTGAGCAGCACCTAAGTGGACACATAGGTACTACAGTAATAGGGTATTGGGCAGGGGGGAGG
>VSMD01129694.1:0-12253 GCA_008750895.1 Mirza zaza
CGGGCTCAGTAGCTCAAGCCTGTAATCCTAGCTCTTTGGGAGGCCGAGGTGGGCGGATCGTTTGAGCTCAGGAGTTGGAGACCAGCCTGAGCAAGAGCGAGACCTCATCTCTACTATAAACAGAAAGAAATTAATTGGCCAACTAAAATATATATAGAAAAAATTAGCCGGGCATGGTGGCACATGCCTGTAGTCCCAGCTACTTGGGAGGCTGAGGCAGCAGGATTGCTTGAGCCCAGGAGTTTGAGGTTGCTGTGAGCTAGGCTGACGCCACGGCACTCACTCTAGCCTGGGCAATAAAGTGAAACTCTGTCTCAAAAAAAAAAAAAAAATACTCACATTGCAAATCCCATTAAAATACCAATGTCACTTTTCACAGATCTAGATAAATTAATCCTAATCTTCATGTGGAACCAAAAAAGGGTGCAAATAGCCAAAGCCAGTTTATGCAAAAAGAGCAAATCTGGGGATATCACCTTACCTGAAATTATATAATAAGGCTATAATAACCTGAAGAGCATAGCACTGGTATAAACATAGAGACATAGTCCAATGGAATGCAATAGAGACTTCAGATATAAAACCATATAGCTATGATGAACTGAACTTTCACAAAGCAGTCAAAAACATACACTGGAAAAAGGATGCCCTAATCAATAAATTGTGCTGGGAAAATTAGATAGCCACATGCAGAAGAATGGAGCAGAATCCCTCCTATCTCTTGTGATATACAAAAAATTAACTCAAGATGGATTAAATACTAAAATGTAAGACCTAAAACCATAAAAGTTCTAGAAGAAAAATGTAGGAAAAACTCTTCTAGACATTGGCTTAGGCAAAGAATTTAGGGGTAAGCCCACAACTAATGGAAGCAGAGCACACTCTATGGGGGAAGGACACACCTGTAGCCCTTGCTTAGGCAAGGCAAATCCATCACATGCAACCAAAATGTTTGTACCACCATTATCCTAAATTTTAACAAAAAAAGCTTTACCACGAGACAAAGCTTAATAAATACTTTAAAAAGTTGAAAAACAAAGAATTTATGAATAAGACCCAAATGTCCAAGACAGAAATGATATCAAATAAATAAATGGGATGATTCAATTAACAAGTTTCTGAACAGGAAGGAAAATAATCAAGAGCATAAACCGACAATCTATAGAACGAGAGAAAATATTTGCCAAGTACACACCCAACAAAGGACTAATATCCAGAATCTACAAAGAACTCAACAAAACCACAAGAAAACACGAAGTATCCCCTTAAAGAGTGGCCAATAAACATAAACAGAGTTTTCTCAAAAGAAGGTAGACAAATGGCCAAGAAACACATGAAAAGATGCTCCATATCACTCAACATTAGGGAAATCCAAATAAAACCACAATGAGATTTCACATTATCTCTCTCAGAATGGCCATTATTGAAAAGTCTAAAAACAATAGATGCTGGTATGGATGCACTGAGAAAGGAATGATTATACACTGTTGATGAGACTGTATACTGGTGAGATCTGTATGGAAAACAGTATGGAGACTCCTTAAAGAACTAAAAGTAGATCTACCATTCAATCCAACAATCCCACAACTGGTTATCTACTCAACGGTAAAGAAGTCATAATTGCAAAAGGACACCTGTGTCCAAATGTTCATTACAACACAATTTATAATTTCAAAGATATGGAACCAACCTAACTGCCCATCAAGTGATGAGTGCATAAAGTGTGGTATAACCACCATGTGAATACCTTAGTGTTAATCAGTTAGTACCAATTTGATGGCGAATACATGTGGCGCATGTTTTTCCAACCTTGCGATACCTCACTTCAAAGGATGGGCTCAATCTCTGGCTTGGGTGAGGCAATAACGTCACATGTAACCAAAATGTTTGTACTCCCATAATATCCCGAATTGAACAAAAAGGAAAGTGTGGTGTGTATATACATCATGGAGTGGTACTCAACCATATAAAGGAATGAAATAATGTCTTTTGCAGAAACTTGGATAGAAATGGAGACCATTATCCTAAATGAAATATCTCAGGAATTTAAAAACAAACACCATATGTTCCCACTAATAAGTAGACACAGAGGATGGGTACACGCTGCCACAAAGAGATGTAAGGATATTAAAAACCAGGAAGGGAGAGGCTAGGAGGGCAGTGAGGGATAAACACTTACGTATCTGGTACAATGAACACTGCTCTGGCGACAGGCACCCTAAAGCCTTGACTTCAGCATGACACAATTCATCCATGTAGCAAAAGCACCTGTATCCTTTAATATTTTGCAATTGAAAAACATTCTCACCTCAAGACATTTATCAGGTATATTAGCCCTATTTTACAAATAAAGAAACTGAGGCCAGAGAATTACAATTCATTTTCAGTGTTTCACAGGTGACATACAGAATATCCAAATTTGAATCTCTGCTTATTCAAACTCTGATGCTTGAGCGATTTATCAGTCTCTCATGTCTGCCTTGAGACCAGTACCTTGCTGACTGCTTCAGGATCACATGAGAAGGTCTGGTCATCGGGATACTGACTCAGTACCCCTGGACGAACACTCAAAACCAATATTTCTAAAAGTCACAACAGATGATTCTAACGCCCAGACCTCGTTGGGATCTGCTGTTATTACCGATGCTGAAAGAGTGAGCATCACAGAGGCAGCACCAGGACTTGTAACATCTCCTGGCAGAACATTTTCCATCCACCAGCATTCTGTGCTACAGATAACAGCTTTCTGCAGAATCCAAAAGAATTGTGATACCACCAATTGTGTCCTGACTGATCACTTGTTTCTTCCATTCACTTATAGTCATCCTGAACCCGTAGCTACCGGCATTTCCTTGATGTCAGACATAAATTCACTATTCAGAAAAGTTCAATTTTCATGGCTATTCTGAATAAAACATATGGCTATTATGACTTACTGAATAAAATATCTAATCACACACACTTTTCATACCATTTACTCTGAGTTAAAAATCACAGCAAAAGGCTATAATACAAAGAAAGGACACAATACTCTGAACCACTGCCACTATATTATTTTGATTCTACCGTACAACAACCTAAATATTTCCCTACTTACAAAATTCTTTACCTGATTCCACTATTTCTGTCAATGGCAGACTGGAAAATGCAACAGAAGCACCCAGGTTGATAGGGATCATTTTGCTTTACCATGATCTGTTATACCAGTATGCTTCCAAGAGTTCATTCCATCTAAAATGAGAAGTCTAATAATTTCCCCCTTGCAGGCCACTGGAGGAGTACAAAGCATACTTACATTGCTGATAGTTTTCTTCATGTTCTTAACATCGATCTGTAGGATATTTCCAATAATTGGGAGAGGAGTGGGGCCAGGAGGGAGCTTCCCTCTCCCAGGGCTCTGTCTCCAGAGGAAGAGGAGAAACAAACAGGAGAGACAGAGCACCAGAACCACAGCTGGGTCCATTGCAGCCTTCTCTTCTTACTAAGACAACTGTGACCTTGCACTCCAAGGCTTTTATAACACTCCCTGCTAAAGCAGTGTCTGCTCTGTGACCTGCATAGTGGCTGAGCACATAGACCCACTTGATATTCTCTGCTGAGTGGACTTTGGCCCACTGAGAGAGAGAAAAATAAAATGTACTCTAGCCTTCTTCTTTCCAGTACCTGCCCTGCACATTCTGGTTTAATTGTACGGGATTGCAGCCCATGTGTTGGTAATTTTCCTAAGGCCCATGTGGTTCCAATGAGGTCTCATGACAGAAGAACTGAAGCAAATAATTGATGAAAGAAAATCACCAAATATTCTGGATTCTCAGAGTAATGGCCAGCTCAGAATTTATTATTTTGAGGAAGATCAGTGTATTCTGTGGTTTGCATATAAAATGTGTACGTTTGGACACTATATCTAACATTAGCAGAGGTTGTCCTTGATAACAGAATCCTTTTGAATACTTAATGATGGTGCCTAAACATGAAATAGCAGACACAATGCATACATCTACAATGAGAAAAGGTAAATCAAGTTATTAGACAATTAATGGATATGAATTTCAGTTAAATGAAAAACAACCTCAGAAGGCAGAAATTATCATTTCTTATTTTTCAAATGGGGAAGTGGAGGCTGGGAGAACAGATGTCCTGTCAGTGCCTCACAGCTCATGGGAGGGAGAACTGGGATTTGAGCTGAGAGCTTCTGATGCCCACCGTGGTGCATTATCACTTACACCAGGGCTGCCTTGACAACACATTGGGCAAAACAAACAAACTCCTAAACATTCGTTACTCTGCATGTATCACACATTGGCACTGCTTGGAGTAACAGGCTTCTCATTAAAGAAAAGGCCCTTATTTGACTCCAAGGATAATAGGACCAGAGGTGTCCAAGAGAAGAAGTAAAAGACAGGGTTCTCCCCTTTCCATCACAGCAGAGGTGGACGTTGCTCAGCACGACTGAGGCACGAGCCAAACTCAGAGATTTAGTGGGGAGAATTGAGAAACTATGGCTTCTCCACCTCCCAGTCACCTCCAGACACAGCTGCTTCTGTTGGATTTCATCTGCCATGGTTCAGAAATGACAGATTGTAACAATATACAGCAAGGGAGGGAAATTATAGAAGAAAAGTCCCGGATGAAGTAGAGGATGGGAGGTAGGGAAATCATTAACCAGATCCACAGCACAGAAGCACCACAATGTGCAGACCTGAACAGGACCTGACTGACGGTCAGTGGTCATGACCGTCTCCATACAACCAGAATGACATACGCTACAGATCACTGATGACACTGCTTGTGCAAAGGTGTGCTCTGTAAAGATGTCATATTTTTTCTAAATTAATTAGTTCAGTTATTTCCAGCTCTTTTATTAAGAAAATTTTAGTTGTATCAAGACCTAGTGTAGGTCACAATGGTTTAGAGGTCATGTTTAGAGGGATTCTGACAATTTACAAAGAGTTTTCACACACACCATATATCTTTTGATTCTCTCAGTTACCTTTGCCTGAGGTAAAATTATTCTCATTTTGGGGAAGGAATGCTGGGCCTTGGAGACCGGTACTTTGGCCAAGGACACACAGACTGAGGGTGGAAATGCTGAGTCTGGAATCAGTAACCCGGCATTTGGACCCTACTGCAAGAAAAACATTCAGTTCAACCGGGTTCCTCCAAATTTACATATTGTGTACTAAAATTCAATATTTCATTATTCGACCTAGTCAGTGACTTTCAACTTGAACATTAATTTAGTTAGATATTACAGCACCAGTTGACTAAACTGGGGGTCAAAAGACTTCGGTTTTACAACCTTTAAAACTTGAGTCGGCACAGGCATGTTAAACACTTTAACCAAACCAAAGGGGAGAAATTTTCTACCTGACTCACATTGGTCTAAAAGAACCACATCAGCTTCTTTGGGTAAAATAAGCTCAGTTGCTCTCTGGGGACCAATCATTTCATTCCTTGAGATGTAGGTGTCCCTGCTCTGGTCTTCCTCCCTTCTGCTGAGCTGAGGCTCCTGCATGGACTTTTCTTTTTACAGAATGAAAGACTCATAGACAATTTAGAGGGATCTCTGAAATCAACAGTTCTAAGCTTTGTTTTGCTTTTTAGGAATGAGCAATTGGCGACTCAGTGAGATAGTGTCACCAAGGCATCAGTACAAGACATCATACTTTGCTAGTTCAACTCCAACATGGCATTGTTCATTGCTAGTCCAACTCCCAGTACAGGAACATCTCATATCCCATCTCACAGAATTCCCATCTTGGCCCCTTCATCAGGAGATGATCAGCATTAAGCCCAACCATAGCTGAAGGGTAAAGTGAGCTTTAGCTTCACTGGAGTTGTGGATTAGGGAGGATTTTTTTTTAATTGTAGAATTTATTTTTTAGAGGAGTTTCAGGTTCCCAGCAAAACTACATAAGAAGTACACAGGTTTCCATATACCCTCTCCCAGCACTCACCCATATGCTCTCCCACAATAAACTATCCTAATCAATGTGGTTTATTAGTTACAATCAATTATCCAACAGTTACACATAATTGTCAAAGTTTATAGTTTACATAAGCTTTGCTCTTTGTGTTGTACGTTCTATGGGTTTTGACTAAAGTATAATGACATGTACCCTTCATCGTAGATGCTATGTATCAAATTGAGAGAGTTCCCCTTCAATTCTAGTTTGCTGAGAGTTTTTATCATGAAGTTGTGTTGAATTTTGTGAAATACATTTCCACATCGCTAAGATCATCAAGTGATATTCTCTTCTTTAGCAAGTTGAAGTAATGGAATACATTAGGAGATTTTCAAATATTGAACCAGTCTTGCACACCTACAATGAATCCCACTTGGTACTGGTATATATTATAATTCTTTTTATATACTGCTGAATACAATTTGATAATACTTTGTTGAGGAGACTTGTATCTATATTCCTTAGATATATTGGTTTCTACTAGTTCTTTTTTATAATGTCCTTCTCTGGTTTTGGTATTAGGATAACGCTGGCCTCATAGGATGTGTTAGGAAGAATTCCTTCTACTACCTTCTGGAAGAGATTGTAGACAACTTGTGTAATTTCTTTCTTAAATGTTTAGTGTAATTCACCAGTGAACCTATATGGGCCTGGTGCATTCTACTTTGGAGGTTATTAATTAATGATTGAATTAATTTGATAGGTAAATGCCTATTTAAATTACCAATTCTTCTTGTGTGAAATTTAGCAGATTTTGTCTTTAAAGACTAATTGACTTAATATAAGTTATTATATTTGAGGGTACAGAGTTGTGCATAATGAATTTATCTTCAAAGAACCAGCTTTTGATTTCATTGATGTTCTTTATTCATTTACTATTTTCAATTTCAGCCATTTCTACTCTGATCTTTATTGTGTCTTTATTCGGTTTATTTGTATATAATTGGTTCTTCTTTTTCTAGTTTCCTAAGGTGGATTGTTGCAATACTGATTCTATGTCTTACTTCTTTTCTAATATTTGCAATCAGTGCAATAAATTTTCCTGTAAGAATTGCTTTCACTGTATTCCTCAAATTTTGAAAAGTTCTATTTTTTAATATGAAAATATTAAGTGGGTACAAATGTTTTTGTTACATGGATAGCTTGTATAACGCTTAAGTCAGGGCTTTTAGCATGCCCAACACCCAAGTACTATTCATTATACCCGATAGGTAGGTTTTTACCCCTTCCCTCTTCCCCCTTCCTACCTTTTTGATTTCCAATTACCTTTACATCTCTCTGTGCCCACGTGTACCCACCGATTAGTTTCCAATTATTGTTTTTCCTTTCCTGAGATACTTCACATAGGATAATGGTCTCTAGTTTCATCCAAGTTGCTACAAAAAACATTATTTCATTTTTTTCATGGCTGTGTAGTACTCCATGGTATATATAAAACACATATTGTAAATGAACTCATGAATTGATGGGCACTTAGGTTGGGCACAGTCTTTGTGATTGTAAATTGTACTGCAATAAACAATCAAATGCTGGTTCTTCTTGATAAAATGACCTCTTTTCCTTTGGATAGATACCCAGTAGTGGGATTGCTGGATTGAATGATAAATCTACATTTATTTCTTTAGGAATGTCAATATCATTTTACACAGAAGTCTGACTTATTTGCAGTCCCAACAGCAGTGTATAAGCATTCCTTTCTCTCTGTGTCCATGCCAGCATCTACTGTTTTTTGACTTCTCAGTAATGGCCATTCTGACAGAGAAAAAGTGACAACTCATTGTGGTTTTATTTGTATTTTCCTAATGTTTAGTGATATTGAGCATTTCTTCATTTTTTTGTTGGCCATTTGTTGTCTTCTTTTAAAAAACTTCTGGTCATGTATTTTTCCCACTTTTAAATGTGGTTGCTTGTTTTTTTCTTGCTAATTTGCTTCAGTTACTTGTAGATCTGGTTACTAGCCCTTTATCAAATATAGTTTGTGAATATTTTCTACCAATGTATAAGTTGTCAGCTTACTCTGTTGATTATTTCCTTTGTTATATGGAAGATTTTTAATTTAATTAAGTCTCACTTGTTCATTTGTGTTGTTGCTATATTTGCTTTTGGGATCTTAGTCATATATACCTTACCTAGGACAATATCTAGAAGAGTTTTCCCCACATTTTATTCCAGAATTTTTTGGTTCCATGCCTTCATTTAAATCTTTTATCCATCTCTAATTGATTATTTTATAAGACAAAAGATAAGCCTCCTGTTTCATTCTTCTGTGTGTGGCCATCTAGTTCTCCTGGAAGCATTTATTGAATAGGACTTCCCTTCCCCCATGTTTGTTGTTGTCTTCTTTTTCCAAGAACAAGTGGTTGTAGGTAGATGGTTTTATATTGGAGTTCTCTATTCTTTTCCATTGTTGTGTGTCTCTACTTTTATACCAGTACCATGTTGTTTTAGTTACTATATCTTACAGTAGTACTTAAAGTCAAGTAAAATGGAACCGGAGACAATTGTCCTTAGTGAAGTATCTCAAGATGGGAAAAACAAACACCACATGTACTCATTATTAAACTGAAACTAAGTGACAAGCACAGATTTGCACTGAGGGAAATAAAACTCAATGGATATCAAGCAGGGGAAAAGAGGGGGGAAAGGAAGGGGCAAAAACCTCCCTAATTGGTAAAATGAACACTATTTGGGCAATGAGTACACCTGTATCTATGACTCAAGCATTATAAAAGTGATCATGTAGGAGGATGGAATCAAGATGGCGGACAAGAAACACCGCCAGACAGAGTGTCTCTGCAGAAAAGACAGATTCTAGCAGAAATTAGAAGAAAGAAGCAAGAAGAAGAGCATACAGCAGACGAGGGTCAGAAGGAGGCGTACCTGAGACCACGGGAGACTCCACGGGAGAAGGTTGCAGAGAAGAACTGCTAGAGCAGCCCGGAGACCAGCGGGAAGGGTAGGTTGCTCGGTCAACTTTCCCTCCCCTGCATCTGGGACTGCTGGTGGGCTCCCCAGCGGGTGGAGAGACCTGCAGACACCAGCACAGAGACGGCCGCCACCAGTGAGCGGTCAGCCAGTAGCGGAGGTGGCACCAGGGTACCAAATCCCTCGGGGCACCTCCATGTGCACAGACCCGAGCCACGCAGCAGGCTCCATATTGCCTCATTCTCCACTCCACCAACCCTTCCCGTGGCTGCCCAGAGAGACAATATAGCCACCAGCCGGAGGCACCTCCAGGGAACAGGACCTTCCCTTTTGGGGCCCTACAGCTGACTGAGGGGAACTCAGACCATGAGCTCCCTAAGGCCAGCACTCCCAGGTGCTTCTGGCACGGTGATCCCAGGAGAACGGGGCAGACCCTGAGGCTGAGAGACATAGACCCAGTATGGGCTCCCCGTGGGTGAATTGGGACTGGCACTCCTCTCCCAGGTGGGGATATAGTTTGAACTCTGGGACCCAGAGATCAGACCTGCAGACCAGATTCTGTGCACATAGGTCTCGCATTGCCTGGGGCACAGAAGGGATATACGTGAACAGCATACTGAGGTGTGTGTGCCTTCAGGGGCAGATCAGTGTCCTATAGGGCAACCCTCCTCCCAAAGGGAGGCCATGCACCCAGCCCAGGTGGCTTTCCTGTGCAGGGAACCTCCCTGCCAGCATCACAGTCAGAGGAGACCTGGTGGCGTGTGGTCTGGCCTGCTGGCAGAGGCCCAGGAGTAGCTGCGGAGGCTGGGAGGGTGGAAAGAAGCAAGGCCTGCTCCAGACTGCGGGTCTCAGATAGCCCCTCCCCACACATAGACTTTCTGACTGAGCAGGGCCATTCCAGCCCCTCCTCACAGCTTTTCCTGGACGCAGAGAACAGAACTTTGACACCTGCTAACGACATTGGTGGTGCCTGAGGGCAGACTTACCCAAAAAAGCTCCACCCAGACTCTTTCCTAGACCATCCCTCACTGAGGGGGAGAAAAGGACACACCTGGAAGTCCCAGTGATCCACCGACCACCTGAGACAGTAGAGTGCATCCTACAGGAACAAGAGCTGATAATAGGACACAAAAACAGCAGCGTAGCCTGTACCTCCAATCCAGTGCCACCTACTGACAGGGAGGACATCCTGCACACCCTTTTCAAGGCACCTACTGACTCATTATACAGAGAGTGGTCAAATCTCACCCACAGACACCACCTACTGGCTCAGAAACTAAACAAGGCATGTGATTACCCAAATGAAAACCTAAAGGAAAGAAATAACAACTGATCGAAATGGGAAGAAATCAGTGCAGGAACTCCAGAAATATGAAGAACCAAATGGAAAACACACCCCCAAAGAGGAACACCAACCCCCTGGGAAAAGACACCAACCAAAATCAGGCAACCAAAATGACAGAAGAGCAATTTTGAATGTAGATCATAAGAAAATTCAATGACCTGCAAGAACAACTCAATAACAAACACAAAGAAACCACAAAAAGCCTCCAGGACCTGGAACAAAAGTTCACTAAAGAAATCAACACAATGAAGAAAAGTTTAACTGAACTCCTGGAAATGAAGAATCAATTCAGGGAACTACAAAATACAATGGAAAGTCTCAAGAACAGGGTAGATCAAACAGAAGAGAATCTCAGAGATTGAAGATAACACCCTCCAATTAAATAAATCAGTCACAGAGATAGAACAGAGAAACAAGAGAAAAGAGCAAAGCCTACAAGAGCTGTGGGATTATGTGAAGAAACCTAATGTGAGGGTCATAGGGTTACCAGAAGGGGAAGAAGACAACACTCAAGGGTTGGACAATCTATTTGAAGATATAATAGAGGAAAATTTCCCAGGCCTTGCTCAAAATCTCGATATACAAGTTCAAGAAGCTCAGAGGACCCCTGGGAGATTCAATGCAAACAGGAAGACGTCATGACATGCAGTCATCAGACTGATCAAAATATCAACTAAAGAGACCCTCCTAAGAGCTGAAAGTTGAAAGAAGCAAGTAACATACAAGGGAATGCCAATTCAAATAACACCAGACTTCTCTAATGAGACTTTACAAGCAAGGAGAGACTGGGGCCTCATTCTTACTCTTCTACAACAAAACAATGCCCAGCCTAGAATCTTATTCCATGCAAAACTAAGCTTTGTATATGAAGGAGAAATAAAGACATTCTCAGATAAGCCAAGTCTCAGAGAATTCACCAAGAGCAGCCCTACAAGAAGTACTCAAAACAGTGTTATGCACGGAACACCATAATAAAAACTCACAAATATATAAACAACCAAAACCCATAGATTAAAGGTCAGGTATTACAATGGCTCAAGAAAGAAATCAATGGAACAACATCCAACCCAACAGAATGAACAGTAATCTACCTCACCTATCAGTTCTCTCAATAAATGTGAATGGCTTAAACTCTCCACTCAAGAGATATAGGCTGGCTGAATGGATAAGAAAATACAGGCCAACTATATGCTGTCTTCAGGAAACACATCTAACATGCAAGGATGCATATAGACTAAAAGTAAAAGGGTGGAGATCAGTATTCCAAGCAATTGAAGCCAAAAGAAGGCTGGCATGGCAGTTCTAATTTCAGATGATTTAGGTTTTAAACCAAAAAAAGTACTGAAAGAAAAAGAGGGTCATTATATAATGGTGAAGGGCACAGTTCAACAAGAAGAGATAACAATTTAAAATATATATGCACCCAACATAGATGCACCCAGATTCATAAAGCAAACCTTACTGGATCTAAGCAAATGGATTAACAGCATCTCCATAATCACCAGAGATTTCAACACCCTACTGACGGCACAAGACAGATCCTCCAAACAGAAAATTAATAAAGAAATAATAGACTTAAACAAAACTCTAGAACAATTGGGTCTGACTGACATTTACAGGACATTCTGCCTAAAATCGACTGAATATACATTCTTCTCATCAGCTCACGGGACATTATCTAAGATTGACCATATCCTAGGACACAAAGTAAAGCTCAAGAAATTTAAAAAAATAGAAATCATACCATGTATCTTCTCAAATCACAGTGGAATAAAAGTAGAAATCAACCGTAACAGAAACTCACATTTCTACACAAAAACGTGGAAATTAAACAACCTCCTACTAAATGATTACTTCATAAATGAAGAAATCAAGATGGAAATAAAAAAATTCTATGAACAAAATGACAATAGAGAGACAAGTTATCAAATCCTCTGGGACACAGCTAAAGCAGTTCTGAGAGGAAAGTTTATCTCCATAAATGCCTATAACCAAAAGTCAAAAAGATCACAAATAG
>VSMD01129695.1:0-14187 GCA_008750895.1 Mirza zaza
TTTTTGAGACAGAGTCTCACTTTATTGCCCAGGCTAGAGTGAGTGCCGTGGCGTCAGCCTAGCTCACAGCAACCTTAAACTCCTGGGCTCAAGCAATCCTGCTGCCTCAGCCTCCCAAGTAGCTGGGACTACAGGCATGTGCCACCATGCCCGGCTAATTTTTTTTTTCTATATATATTAGTTGGCCAATTAATTTCTTTCTATTTATAGTAGAGATGGGGTCTCTCTCTTGCTCAGGCTGGTCTCGAACTCCTGAGCTCAAAGATCCGCCCACCTCGGCCTCCCAGAGAGCTAGGATTACAGGCTTGAGCCACCGCGCCTGGCCACTCAGGCTGATTTTGAACTCCTGACCTCGAGCAATCCGTCTGCCTCGGCCTCCCAGAGTGCTAGGATTACAGGCATGAGCCACCACGCCCGGCCTGAAGCATAGACACTTGACATATGTTACAGTATACTCACGCCCTTGTGAAGTAAGTAAAAAATGAGACCCACAGCGATTTATGTAATTTGCTTTATCACATAACCATGAAGTGATAGAACAGGATTATGAACCTAAATCTACCTGATTCTAAAACCTGTGCTCTCCTATTCTGTTCCTATATTAAATCCATCTCAAAAAGATCACTTTAGTTTAAAAGTTTAAACTTAGTTTTGCACATTTAGGAGAAGAAAAATGCAAAATTCGCCACAAATAAAATAAAGACAATTTCAGAAATGGAGTGGAAATTAAAGAAGAATTGATTGATTTTCAGCTGGTGACTTTCCCAGAAATGATCTGGCTGAGATTTAAGTTGAGCTTTGTGAGACAGGAATAGTGAAAGCTGCCTGGGAAGCATATCTCCAGATCCCAACAAGAGAGTGTAGTAGGCAGTCTCTAAAACATTCCTGGTCCTAACCTGAAAGTTCTGTTACTTAGGAGTGATGAGCTGGATGGCAAGGCATTTGATGGGGAGTGGATGTTCCTGGCTGATAAAAGTTGGGCCTCTCTGAGCTGTTAGAATTCAGTGTGTTTGTAATAGCTAGGATGTCTTAGTTTTTTTGTGCTGCTATAACAACAATGCCAGACTGGATGATTTATAAGGAAGAAAAATCATTTCTCAAAAGTTCGGGGCCGGGCGCAGTGGCTCAAGCCTGTAATCCTAGCTCTCTGGGAGGCCAAGGTGGGTGGATCGTTTAAGCTCAGGAGTTCGAGACCAGCCTGAGCAAGAGCGAGACCCCATCTCTACTATAAATAGAAAGAAATTAATTGGCCAACTAAAATATATATAGAAAAAATTAGCCGGGCATGGTGGCGCATGCCTGTGGTCCCAGCTACTTGGGAGGCTGAGGCAGCAGGATTGCTTGAGCCCAGGAGTTTGAGGTTGCTGTGAGCTAGGCTGACGCCATGGCACTCACTCTAGCCTGGGCAATAAAGTGAAACTCTGTCTCAAAAAAAAAAAAATGTTCTGGAGGCTGAGAAGTCCAGGATCAAGGCACCAGCAGGTTTTGGTGTCTGGTCTTTGCTTTACAAGATGGGTCCTTGAACACCGCATCCTTTAGGGGAAAGGAACACTGTTCCTCACATGGCAGGAGAGCAAAAGAGAGAGAGGTAGCGAGCAAGCATGAGGGCCCACTCCCACAATCCCATTTTATAGCAGCATTAATCCATTCATGGGAGCACAGCCCTCATGACCTAAACACCTTCCACTCTGCCCCACCTCCCAATTCTGTTGCACTGGAGATTCTGTTTACAACACAGGAATTGTAGGGGACACGTTCAAGCCATAGCATAGGGTAAATACAACAAGTGGCTCTTCTGGGTTCCTGTTCTTTGGGTGAGGATAAGATTGTAGAGGCTCTTTACTTCAGCTAACCCAGAGATTATCTTGCTTCTGCAGAAAGCAGGCCAGACACTGTGATTCTCAACCCTAGTTTTGTGTTAGAATCTATTGTATTTGAAAATTAAGACTCTGTGTCGCCCCAAATCACTACCACCTTCACTCTCCCTTTTTAAGAGCTATTGAGTCAGAATGGTGGAAGGATCTGAACTTTTTAAAGACGGTCTTACTCCTGCTCAGGCTCATCCAGAACTCCTGAGCTCAAGCAGTTCTCCTGCCTTGGCCTCCCAGAGTGCTAGGATTACAGGTGTGAGCCACTGCGCCTGTATTTTTTTTTTTTTAAGAAAGTTGTCCAAGGATTCTGGAGTTCTCATGCAAACTTAAGTGTTCTTGAGCATTGATGATGATGATGAATATTGATAAAATTTTTACAGGTCATAGGGTGCCTAAATTTTCTTATTTGCCTATCATTCTTATGACTGTCTACTTCAGAAGTTTCCTGAATCCAAAGGCTCAGGACCTGAGAGGCCTAAAGTTACACAAACACATACACACAGCACAACTCAGGATTTGCTGTGATTACCTTGAGTTTTCTTCTTCCTTAGAGATCATTCAGTCCTGGTAGTTTTGAGTAATCATGTAAATGTTTCCCTGTGGGCATGCTCAGGGGCCTTCAATCCTTGGATTGAATAAGTAGCTGGTGATACTACTCTAACCTCCCATCCTAGGTAGAGGAAACCTTTTCTCATCAATAGTCTCTCTTTTTTGAAAAGGAGGAAATTGAAAGCTGTTATTTAAATTCTCTTTCTACCAGAGTTTTATTTGGAGGTGTTGTTGTTGTTGTTGTTTTGGGGGTTTATTTGTTTTACAACTACTTCCTCCCATCTCTCAGCTGTTTGATTTTTCAGAAGTTAAAAAATCATTGGTGAGAAGCACTGGTGAAAGCTTCTTTGATAAGGAAAAGTGCCCCTAAACCCATTGAGAACAAGGGTTCTGAGAGCAGAGGCCCCTGGAAGCTTTGGGCAACACATTGTTGTATGTTATGTCTTGTTTCTCCCAGTTTTTATAACTTCCGTGTGAGTCATTGCTGTATCTAATGATTCCCTGGCTCTTAAATGAGAGCCTTTTGATACTGTAAAAGGAGTATTGTGGCAGCAGAAAGGTGGAGGAAAACTATTAGAATTAAAGAAGGTTATAGTAATGAGAGCTTTGTTTCTCATCGTCTCCTCTCTAACATGAAATAGCTTCCTTAATTTTATTTTGGTGTTACACAAAACTGGTCCGACAACTTTGATTGGCTTCCCTCAGGGTTAAATGAGTGTTTTTATTTTATTTTATTTTTTGAGACAGAGTGTCACTTTGTTTGCCCAGGCTAGAGTGCTGTGACGTCAGCCTAGCTCACAGCAACCTCAAACTTCTGGGCTCAAGCAATCCTGCTGCCTCAGCCTCCCAAGTAGCTGGGACTACAGGCATGCACCACCATGCCTGGCTAAATTTTTATATATTTTTTTTAGTTATCCAGCTAATTTCTTTCTATTTTTAGTAGAGACAGGGTCTCACTCTTGCTCAGGCTGGTTTCCCTTTAGCGATCCTCTGGCCTTGGCCTCCCAGAGTGCTAGGATTACAGGCATGAGCCACCGCGCCTGGGCCGAGTGTTTTTATCTTAATTGAGAAGCTTAACTGGAAAAACTTTGATCTGCTTGTGTTAAACCTAACATAAAACATCAAGAATTATTAAAGTACCCTTTACATTTTTTAAGTAGAAGGCATCCATCTAATAATCTGCATTTCCCCTCCCCAGTCTGTTGTCTTATTATAAAGATAAATTCAGAAACTTAAGGTTTCCCCTACAAGAGGGTAGGAAAAGGTGTGCAGGGAAACTAATGAAAGGTAAACTTTTGCACGTAATTCGAAAGGAGTAAGAGGCCAAGATTAGCTTTCAGATACTGTGTTAGCTTTAACAACTTGTTGGTAGGAATGTACCAAACAAAAAATTCTTAGGCAAACTATGCTTCTGAACCATTTTTTAAGTGGAATCCTTTGACAAGATCGTGTTCTTAGTTGTGTTCACTATTTTGTCCTCTCTGGAATGTTACATGGATTTGAGTGTAAGGTTGCTCAACTGTGCTGTATGGTAGGATTGCTTAATGAATGTTTATCTTCTTAACCCATCAGCAATGGAAAGTAAGTAGCTGCTTATCTTAAGGTCATTGCTTTGCCCTCCATATCATTATCTTGCTTTAAGGATTGCCTTAAGGTATTTTGGTTTCACTCAGTTAATTTGTCCCAATATCCTCAGCTTCAAACTTTCTGAACCTTCCGGGTTTGATGCCTCTTCTCAGCTCTGAGTCTTCGCTCCTCAATTGAATTGGATCCCCCTCTCATTCCATTCCCTACTGATTGCCTCTTTGCTAGTTACATCTCCTAGGAAACTACTCTGTGAGTCAGAGCATGTCAGCTTTTTAAAAAACTGAGCCCTTCTTTAAGGAAAGAACTTCCTTGGTCCTTAAAGATTCCAGGAGCTCCTAGGGTGAAACATACATGCCCCCTTAAGAATCATTCATCAGAAAACAAGCACAAGCTAGTACAATTGATATTCAAACTTATTTGTCCTTTCTTTTCCCCCATCTATTATATTTTCATATTTTCCATGTGCATTAGTCAGGCCAGGTATGTGGCATGGCACCTACAATGTAGATCATATTTGAAGGCAAGTTTACTTGCTTAGTGTTTCCAGCCCCTCCCAGAGCAAACTCCTTTTCTCTCCTTGGCCTATAGAGTTTGAGATAACTCCAGAAAGAATCATCAAAAAAGGTTTTTCAGAATTTTTGTTTCAGAAGTGTTCATGATGATTGCTGAAGCTGCAGTGTACTGTATTTTCCTGATTGCCTGGCATACTTGCTCCCCTAGCCAAGGGGTGGCAGCAGAGCACAGCCATGCTCTCCTATATGCCGTCTTTGATCAACTTGCAGTTTACTGGGGGAGATAGCACAAAGGTTATGAACCAGCTTTCTAGGTTTCAAGTGGACACACCAACAGAAACAATGCTGGTTTGGGAGATTTAACTTTAGCTGACAATCTGAGAGTAACTATTTTTGATAGTGGGAGTGCTGGGTAGCTTGTCTGCTTATAAAGAAAATTCTTCCTGGAAGACCTGTGGAATTGGCCACTAGGAGAAAACTTCCAGGGCAGGGTCTCCTATAAATGAGATCCCTTTCCAATGCAGATACTGAGAGAAAACACCATAGTATACATTTATGAAATTAATTTACACTAGATGAAAATATGTTTCTTAGAATCTGGTTTCAGACATTTTCAGATTTCAAATACCTGGAATTACAGAGCTAATATAGGGGGGTTTTGTTGTCCCCTTACAGTGCTGCTTCTCTTCTGTCCTACTAGTCACTTGGCACATAAGCCCATTTGGTTTGATGTTGTGACCAGCTTTATAATTTCTTTTTCTTGCAAGCTTCCACTGGACTTCTGATAGGTGAAATTCTGTTAAAGCTGGCATATTGGGCTACTATGAAATTATGGAAGATCAGTAATGAGGGGAAAGTTTAGACGTTTCTGGCAGTCTTCCCTCTTTCTTTTTCTTTGACCCACCTTTTCCCATGATTCTAATAATTATAACCACTATAATAAACTTGTCATAGCTTTTAAGGGCCTGATCTATCAGGAAGTAACTTTCTTAGACTTACAAAGTATCAGATAGAAAAGTTTGTTAAATGTTACCACATTTCATTGCTTTGGTTCATATCAGATCAGCCTCTGCCTTTAAGATAAAAATACCTTGGCTGGGCGCGGTGGCTCAAGCCTGTAATCCTAGCTGTCTGGGAGGCCCAGGTGGGCAGATCGTTTGAGCTCAGGAGTTCGAGACCAGCCTGAGCAAGAGCGAGACCCCATCTCTACTATAAATAGAAAGAAATTAATTGGCCAACTAATATATATAGAAAAAATTAGCCGGGCATGGTGGCACATGCCTGTAGTCCCAGCTACTTGGGAGGCTGAGGCAGCAGGATTGCTTGAGCCCAGGAGTTTGAGGTTGCTGTGAGCTAGGCTGATGCCACGGCACTCACTCTAGCCTGGGCAACAAAGTGAGACTCTGTCTCAAAAAAAAAAGGATAAAAATACCTCAGTTTATACTGATAGCTATTGTAATAAATCCAGCCATTTCTCAGGAAAACATGCTTGGGCTTTTCTAGCATAAACTGTCAGGTTAACAGACCTTAAGAGGAATATCCTGTTACATACTGTGTCTTTTCCAAAAGTATCATACCACTTTACCCAACAGCATTGAATAAGGATTCTAATTTCTCCACATCCTTCCTATATGTTCTTTGGAGAAATGTCTGTTCAAGCCCTTTGCCCATTTTTTATTTGAGTTACTTGTCTTTTTGTAAGAATTCTTTACATATTCTAGATATTCTTTACATAAATCTTATCAGATTTTATGATTTGCAAATATTTTCTCCCTTTCTGTGAGCTGTCTTCATCTTTTTCCTTTCTTGTTGGTGCCCTTTGGTTTTGGGGGTTTTGTTGTTGTTGGATTTTTTTGTTGTATTTTTGGTTTTTGTTGTTTTTTTGAGATGCATTCACTCTGTTGCCTAGGCTGGAGTGAAGCATTGCGATCATAGCTTACTACAGCCTCCAACTCCTGGGCTTAAGTGATCCTCCCACCCCACCCTCCCAAGTAGCTAGGACTACATACAATGCTGTCCTTTAATATTTTAAGTAATAGTTTTTCCATGTTTTTTGAGTATTAATGAGTATTAATCTTAACCATTTATAAGAGCACAGTTCAATAGTAAGCACATTCATATTGCTTTACAACCAATCTCCAGAACTAGTCTTAACCTTGTAAAACTGAAATTCTGTACCCATTAAACATCAACTCCCTATTTTCCTCTTCTTCCACTCACTGGTAGCCACCATTCTACTTTCTCTATGAAATTTGACTACTGTAGGTAACTTATATAAGTGGCATCATATAGTATTTGTCTTTTTATGTCTGGCTTATTTCTTCCAGCATAATATGTTCAAATTTCATCCGTTTTGTAGTGTGTCAGAATTTTCTTCCTTTAAGTCTGAATAATATTTGTGCATATCTATACGTATACACACACCACATTTTTGTTTGTTCATCCACCAATAGATATTTGAGTTGTTTCCACCTTTTGGCTATTGTGAGTAATGCTGCTATGAACATTGGTGTGTACAAGTATCTGTTTGAGTCTCTGCTTTCACTCTTGGGTATATACTTAGAAGTGGAATTGCTGCATCATATGGAAATTCTGTGTTTAATTTTTTTGAGGAACCACCACACTGTTATCTAGAGTAGCTGCACCATTTTACATTGCTACTAGCAATATACAAGGGTTCCAGTTTCTCCACAGCTTTGCCAACCATTGTCATTTTCTGGAGTTTTTCTATAGTAGGTATCCTAATGGGTGTGAGGTGGTATCTCATTGTGGTTTGGGTTTGCATTTTCCTAATGATTGGTAATGAGTTGATATGTAGTTTTATGTTTGCTTCATGTAGAAGTAGGAATATTATAATAAGGCATTTCTTAGCTGATGGTTATAAGTATCTTGGAAAGGTTTGAGTAAAAAAGATTTGTTGCTGATACCAGTATTGAAGTTAGGAAATATGTTAATGGCTGTTGAAAAGGGACCTCCCGTGTGACAGGGCCTTGGTGGTATCCTCCATGGTTCAGATTTTGGTCCCGTTTTTTAGTTCTAGAAATTTGAATTTGTTTGGGAACCCTGAGTTGGTCAGGCTCTCAGTGCATTGCTCTTGTTAATCGAATGCAAATGCATTTGATACATTGCCATTTAGAGAAAAAGAGTGTGTGTGTGTGTGTGTGAGAGATTTCATAACTGGGATATTTGTGTGACTTCAAAGCTCTCCTTTCCCATTGTCAAGGTTCTTAGGGAGCTGAATAAGTGACTAAATTTGTCTAGACTTCGGAAAGACTTGTTGTATCATTCTGCCATGGCATCTCCCACTGAAGAGCCACCAGATTCCAAGTCTCTACCATGGACAGGTCTCCCTGCCATTTTCCAACCTGTCGACACCCCCTTATCATAGCTTCTTTTCTTGTTGTAAGGGAATATGAGGTGCTTCCCAAGTATCCCTTCAAGTGCCTTCTTTACATAGGCTCACCTTACTCGCTATTCAGTCAAATAATTGAGCACCTACTGTATTCTGAACACTGTTCTTATCTCTGGGCATACTTTGATGAACAACACTAGTATAGTTCATACATTACTACTTTGAGAGAGACCTGTTTCTGTTACTTCAGGGGCATCTCACTTTAGTTCATTCTACTAAAGAAAAACATGATTTTTAAACCTTCTACTTATGTGACATTAGAACCTCTAATGAGTTACTCTTTTTTCCATAGCAATGGCACCAGCATGATATCATTGATCATTCCTCCCAAAGACCAGATTTCACGAGTGGCAAAAATGTTAGCAGATGAGTTTGGAACTGCATCTAACATTAAGTCACGAGTAAACCGCCTTTCAGTCCTGGGAGCCATTACATCTGTACAGCAGAGACTCAAACTTTATAACAAAGGTAATTTGGAGTTTGATCATTTTCCTTCTCAAGTTTGTTTGTCTTGGTTACATTTTTTACTTTGATCCTGCCATGGTGCTCAGCTCGCTAATGTTTCCTCAGCCAACTTCCATCAATGTCCCTTTGGCCTTGGTGTTTAACTTTTTATTTGTTTCGTTTTTTATTTGTTGAAAGTGAAGTAGTAGTTACTATACTTAAAAGAATAAATCCCACTGAAACATCTCAAAGGAAGTTTTAAAATTAGGGAGAGAATTCTGCCTGAGAGATTTAAGGAAGGCTATTTCTGATTTATTTAAATTGTGTTTTAAAGGGGCAGGGAAAACAAGTTGTGTGAACATTTTCTGTTAATTGAGGAAAATTAGGTGTGGATTTAAATAGAGAAATTGTTTATGTTCTTTGCAGTACCTCCAAATGGTCTGGTTGTTTACTGTGGAACAATTGTAACAGAAGAAGGAAAGGAAAAGAAAGTCAACATTGACTTTGAACCTTTCAAACCAATTAATACATCATTGTATTTGTGTGACAACAAATTCCATACGGAGGTAAGAAGTTCAAGCACATTTCTCTGAGCACTCTACTAATGTTGGTGGGGGGTTTCATCACTCCAGAAAGAAACCCTATCCCCATTAGCAGTCACTCCCCAAGCCCCACCTCCCACCTCTCTCACTCTAGGCAACCACTAACCTATTTTCTTTCTATAGATTTGCTTATGCTGAACATTTTATATTAACGGAGTCATACAAATTTGTGGCCTATTGTGACGGGCTTCTTTCACTTAGCTGTATGTTTTCAAGGGTCATCCATATGTGGTAGCATACATCAGTAAACTTCATCCTTTCTTATTACCAAATAATAATTCTATTTTATATATATATTTCATCATTTGATGAAGATTTGGGTGGTTTTATGGTTTGGCCATTATGAATAATAATGCTATGAATATTCACATACAAGGCTTTGTGTGCCCATATGTTTTCATTTTTCTTCGGTATATATCTAGGAGTGGGATTGCTAGGTTATATAGTAACTATGTTTAACCTTTTGAGAAGTTGCCAGACTGTTTTCTAAACCATTTTACATAGCTAGCTGTTTTCAAAAAGTAAGAAAACTTACAATTATTATGACGCCGATCATTCAGCATGTTTGAGGAAAGCGCTAAACTAGGTTTGAAGAACTAATTAGAGGCAGAGAAATAATTGGCTGCTTGATCTCCATCTCTCCCTACGTACCGGGGATACTTGCCCATATTTCTTGCATTCTTAGTTTTCACCTCACACATTGTAAAATTTTTAGCGGCAGGACTATAAGAGCTCTGTTTTTTTTTCCCCTCTCCCCATGAAACTTTTGAGTGACAGAGCTGCCATAAGATGAACTTTAATGGTGGAAAGGAAACCTCATTAGAGTGACCTAAATCAGTCAACAGTAGAACAATCAAGAATTCACAGCTGGTTCCTAGTTCAGTCTCTTGCCTTTCATCGACCTAGGGAAAAACCTCTGCAGTGGAATTAGAACTGACATTTGTCGACACAGTTTACAATGGATGGTTTTTGCTAACTTGACGGGAAATTCATTTTCATTTGGATCTTGGTCAACTGCATAGACAGTCCAGACTGTTTTTCTCTTTGCTACCACTGTCTTCCTGGCAGAGGCTTTGTTGGGGAGGCTCTTAGCCACCCACTCTGTATCTGTATCTGGTTTGATGAAAGCAGATTTTGAATCTTGTTGATTTAAATGGTACCTGGTATCCATGTTGTCTGGCTTGAGCTCACTTATGGAGATAGCCTTGTTGTTTTTACTAAATCATAACTCCTTTTCCAAGGTAGCATTTAATCATGCTAGCTTTGTATATTTGGGCTTTAACTGATGGGTCAGTAACTAGAAATGAATGTCGTATACTGTACAGCACAATTTATATACTGTTTAATCAAGGTAATTATAATTCTTACAAAGGATAAGTCTGTTCCCTGATAAGCAGACTTGTTGAAAATCTCAGTGAATGTACCTTAACATCATTATAAGGCTAGGTTTTAACATGCACAATATTCATGTCTTAATGCTAATTACCAAACATGATTTTGTTAGATTCTTAGTTGGTTGATCTGCTTTCTCATCAATTATTGAAGGGGTTTTTCTTCCTTGGTTAAAATGGAATGGGCAATAATTTCTTCACTCTGAAGAGATTGCCACCTGGCAATTACAAATCTGCTAAGCCTATAGTATTCAAACTCCATCATGAGAACTCTTGTCTATGTGGGTCCCTGTACTATTTAAATATTTTCTCTTATACTGAAATAAATAAATAAATATTTTCTCTTTGGGGAGGCTGAAATAGTTGGGATATAAAGCTAACCCAGAAGGAGGGTTTTTCCCTTAAAACTTGGAATTGGCTGGGCACAGTGGCTTGCACCTGTAATGCCAGCACTTTGGGAGGCTGAGGCAGGAGAATCACTTGAGGCCTGGAGTTCAAGACCAGCTTGGGCAACATAGCAAGACCTTGTCTGTTCAGAAAATTTAAAAATTAGCTGGGTGTGGGTGGTACACACCTATAGTTCCAGATACTGGAGAGGCTGACGTGGGACGATCAATTCACCCTAGGAGTTCAAGGTTATGTCTAGCCTGGGTGACAGAGCAAGACCCTGTCACTTTAAAAAAAATAAACTCAGAATCTTTAACTATACTATAATATCTTTAAATCTGAGTTTGAGTTTTATATCCAGATACCATTAAAGGTGCTCAAGACATAGGAGTTAAGTGAAATATTTCAAAACGAGGGCTTTTTATAGACTGTTTCTGGGTTTTGTACTCATGTACTCCTCCTGAGTTGATTTAAAAGATTTTCTTATTTGCCATAATGGATACTGCCTATTAATGCAGGGTTGTTAATGGTAACAGAAAGTCAGCTTTCAGGCCAGGCGCGGAGGCTCACGCCTGTAATCCTAGCTCTCTGGGAGGCCGAGGTGGGCGGATCCTTTGAGCTCAGGAGTTCGAGACCAGCCTGAGCAAGAGCGAGACCTCATCTCTACTATAAACAGAAAGAAATTAATTGGCCAACTAATATATATAGAAAAAAAATTAGCCGGGCATGGTGGCGCATGCCTGTAGTCCCAGTTGCTTGGGAGGCTGAGGCAGCAGGATTGCTTGAGCCCAGGAGTTTGAGGTTGCTGTGAGCTAGGCTCATGCCATGGCACTCACTCTAGCCTGGGCAATAAAGTGAGACTCTGTCTCAAAAAAAAAAAAAAGTCAGCTTTCAGAAGTTAGATGATCCCGATTTTGAATGCTCTACTCATAAATTATCATCGGTTAAAATCAAGAATTAGGAAGAGGTAAAGCCCTATAACTATATTTGAATTTTGTTTGGGGGAGGGTTTGACTTTTTTTTTTTTTACTATCTTAACCATTTTTAAGTGTACAGTTCACTGTGTATTAAATTTACATTGATAGTGTTGTGCAACCATCCTTACCATACATCTCCAGAACTATTTTCATCTTGTGTAACTGAAACTATATACCCATTAAACAATAATAGGTATAGTTCCTCCTTTTCTCCAGCCCCTGGCAGCCCCCATTCTACTTTCTGTCTCTGTGATTTTGATTACTCTGAGCACCACATAAAAGTGGACTCATATAATATTTGTCTTTTTGTGACTGGCTTATATGACTTAGCATAATGTTCCCAGGATTCATACATGTTGTAACAGCATATTGCATAGTTTTCTTCCTTTTTAAGGCTAATAGTCCATCGTATGGCTATACCACATTTTGCTTATCCATTCATCCATTGGTGAACACTTGAATTACTTCCATCTTTTAGCTGTTATGAATATTGCTGCTATAAACATGAGTATACAAATGTTTTTTATTGGTTTTATATTCACATACCCAGGTCAGGGATGTTGAAGGGGTTCATATAGGTATCATTGGTTATTTCTATATTGGGTTCAGATTTGTCCATAAGAGTTACATATTTATAGCTGAAGTCTGTGATTATTTCATAAAATTGTTTTTGCACAGTACTTAGCATGTTGAGTGGGTTGAAAGAGCTTGTATATGTCCTTTCAGGTTTTGTCGTGACCTAAGCTAAGCTTTGGGATTTAATATGTGGTATGTGTGTTTCCTTTTCAGGCTCTTACGGCACTACTTTCCGATGATAGCAAGTTTGGATTCATTGTCATAGATGGTAGTGGTGCGCTTTTTGGCACTCTCCAAGGAAACACAAGAGAAGTCCTGCACAAATTCACTGTGGATCTCCCAAAGAAACACGGTAATGCAGGAGGAGAATATGAGCCCACTTGCTCTGTGTCTAGCATTGAGGAAAATAAATAGTATGATGCGGGGGAAGTAACTCCAGATGATGGGAGAGAAGCACCCTGGAATGACTCATTGGTGCTTGTGGCTCTTCTCTTGGCATCAGAATTAGTAGTCAGTCTCTGAAAATGAGTAGCAGCTTACGCTAAACATTTAGTAAGGGAATGGAGACTTTTCTTTGTCCTTTACTTGGATAATGACATGCTTTTATATTTAATTTGCAAGGCATCTTGTACTACTAAATAATTGCCATTTCTTCTCACTACTTTTGTGTCGAAGGTAGAGGAGGTCAGTCAGCCTTGCGTTTTGCCCGTTTAAGAATGGAAAAGCGACATAACTATGTTCGGAAAGTAGCAGAGACTGCTGTGCAGCTGTTTATTTCTGGGGACAAAGTAAATGTGGCTGGTCTCGTTTTAGCTGGATCAGCCGACTTTAAAACGGAACTAAGTCAATCTGATATGTTTGATCAGGTAAGATTCTCCGTTATGTATGTCTCTAGATGGGAGTAGGTGAGTCTTCTGTATGAATGCTGGAACATACCTATCTTTCTGAATTTACAGTGATATATTTCTTGGGTTTAAAAACCTAGCTCTGAGTTAAATGGTGGTGTGATTACAGGTGTTTTTTAGAAAGCACTCCCTCATGTTTTTCTGGGCCTTTCTCTTTGGAAATTGGCCATTTTTAGGTGGGTTCCTTCTAGGCTCTGTGGAGGTCCCTGGTTTAGTGGTGTCTTTCTGATTTATTCCTGAAGGTAAGTAAAGCAGTGGAACTCTCAACAGTATGATAGAGCTGATTAAGCCCAAAGCATTTAATCCAGCAGTATCTTTTGGTTTATGCTATGGGCTCAGCCATAACACATCCCCAAGGTATTCTTCCAGAGGACATAGCATTATGGCAGAAAGTCCAACAAAGAAAATGTCTTAAGCTTTCTACTGCCTTATTTGGCAGGAGGCAGTGATTCCCACTTTCCTCCATAATAAACTTATTTTTGTTTGTGCTTAATGAGATATCTTGTAGTAGGTCTAATAGAATGTGTGATCTTATTGGCTAGGAAAGTTTACCCTGACAGCATTCTTTGCTGTGAGTAGCTTTTGAATAAACTGAGCTCCTTCCCATATTTAAACTTCCGTAATCATAATGCTGAACTTTACATGCCATTAAGAGATAGTGGGTTTTCGGCCGGGCGCGGTGGCTCAAGCCTGTAATCCTAGCTCTCTGGGAGGCCGAGGTGGGCGGATCGTTTGAGCTCAGGAGTTCGAGACCAGCCTGAGCAAGAGCGAGACCCCATCTCTACTATAAATAGAAAGAAATTAATTGGCCAACTAATATATATAGAAAAAAAAATTAGCCGGGCATGGTGGCACATGCCTGTAGTCCCAGCTGCTTGGGAGGCTGAGGCAGCAGGATTGCTTGAGCCCAGGAGTTTGAGGTTGCTGTGAGCTAGGCTGACGCTACGGCACTCACTCTAGCCTGGGCAACAAAG